>JAQIWG010003179.1:0-18455 GCA_034695025.1 Chamaedrilus cognettii
TGTGTGTGTGTGTGTGTGTGTGTGTGTGTGTGTGTGTGTGTGTGTGTGTGTGTGTGTGTGTTCTTGACTCAAAGTACACGTACGGCCTCGAAATTGCAGTGTTTATGAAACACAATAATCAATAATCTATTTGATGGTGTATGATCAAATTCTCCGCAATGGATAGCCTATTTTTGATGTTCAAGGGAAACTACTGTTTTGTTAGAAAGTATTGAGCTTTTGTAGTTGTGTGTGAAACTTGGGGTATGAGAATGCACAATTCGCTGCAATTGTAACAGAGCACGTAAGTGGGTCAATGCCAATAGTAGCTTTGCTCTCCATCCAGATTCTGAGGTTAATTGATAATCAATGCAGCAGCCTGAGAGCGCCTCCAGTTTCCACTCACTATGAGTATGAAGCTTGATCAACTTAAGGAAGGAAGAGAAGGCGTTATTGTGTGAGAGCAGCTCAACAGAAAGGCACCACAGATGAATGAACTCGGTCGGATAATCTTTCAGCGTATTTTCTGTGGTATTCGTTATAAATTAATTCTTATTATGTACTTATAATTCGTCAATTACTAACGCAATGGCCTGCTTTATTTTTTATATCAACATCGATTCGATTGGGATATATACAAAGCATCGAAACGGAGTCTGTGCAGAAATACTGTCAAGAAACAATGTGAACGAAGTAAAACTTGGTGCAATAGCTAACAGGCCTGTGGATAAACTGCAATGCTAAGTAAAGGCAGTTACAGCCCCACAAGGAGCTGACGATTGGCATTTCTGTCATGCGCGCCGAACAATTGATTAATAACCTCGTTTATCGATGGATGGCGCTCGAGGCTAAACGCTGACAGGTGATTGGTTGGCTCTGGGCCGAGGTGAGCTGCCAGGCCGCCTAGATCGGAAGTGTTTAGCAGTCATGGCTGAATGCGGGCTGAGTGGAATACCTGAGGGCTGGCAGAATTAATAGGGGGTCAATCAAGTGTTGTTTGGTTCACCGTTAGCGATCTCAGAAAAAATGCGACGAAATTCCGAGAAATATAGGACAGTTTTTGGGAAAAATGTGATTTTTAACTTGTGAAAACGTGGCCAATTTTATAGTATGCAAATGCGACAACCTTGCAACACCATTCAAGGCCAAATAAATTAAAATTTGCACTTTTTGATGAATTTGATAAGCAACTGAGTTTCATACTGAAGCAGACTAGTATATATGGTGTATATAGATTATTAATATATATGTGGCTAACTTTTATTTATTTTTTATTTATTTCAACGGAGAGCATAGTACACGATACAAACAGTGAAAAATAAGTAGAAGCTCAATGATAGGATTACCCAAGGCTCCCTATAGACTGCAGATGAGTCAAAAAGTCGAACTCACTAGGCTTCGATCCAAACAAAAATGTTCCAGTCTTTACTGAAGCTTATAGTACTTAAAATACAGTGCTTTGATCCTCAATAGACGCTAGGCCTACCTCATGTTTCCACATCATACAACTCCCTCAAAATGTTCAAAAACATCACATATTATTATGGCTGTCGATTATAGCGTACTCAAAGTTCTCTCTTTGTGCTTCCCGTCGACATGCCACAAACAAACGCGAGCAGTAGCGTGCAAAAGTGTGTGACAGTGTTTGTGTTTGACACCGTGTGCACCGTTATTCAACGTACAGTTTGTCTGTTTGTTTGCTGTTTTGTAACGGCACAGCAGCACACTAGGGCCATTTTTGTGCCAAACAAACAAGATGAAAAATATATATAAAATGTAAATATAAAAGATATATTAAATATTGAAGTACAGAGACACGCGCTTACAGTGACAGTGGCTTCTCACAAATTCTGTGTTAAAAAATTTTTATTTGGAAAAGCAACCTCTACCATCTCCCACAGCGCTACTTGTGTAGTCTCAGTGCATCAGATGAAAGTGAAGCACTGTATGCATGCTGAAGTGTAAACTCCATTGATTAGACAATCATTTAGATTATCCCATTTACAGGACCATTGTAGAGGAGACATCCTCTGCAAAGTTTGGTTGATGTGTGGCGCGTGCTGCGCGCATGGAGGCTGGCTATAGGCTGTCGCTAGATCGATGTCGGTGAGTAAGGCGTGCAAGCTTCACACTGTCCTCGTGGCAGCCTAGTGGCGCCAGAACGGACTTCAATGAGGGGCACTGACAATATTCCTTTGAGCAAATTATTCTGATGGCTTGCTGTACGGTTCTGTTCGAAAAGAATAAAGAAGAAAAGAACTGTTCAAAGAACGGTTTTAAAAGAATCAAATAAATGTAGCGCGAACAGGGGCATTCATGCAGACTGCATGCGTGCGATCTGCATCCGTCCTTGGGGGCACACATGCAACTGGTAACCTTGACTTGTGTCTACTTTAGCTTGTAAAACACTAAACTGTGTGCTCAATGTACAACGAATTATTGCCCTCGTGGTCGTCTAAACTTTAATTGGGGGGCAACTCACCCCGCTCCCCCCCGTGCCCGTCTTCCTCCGTATCACACCACTGGACACTATTGATTAGTCTCTGTGGACTCACAGGTAACGGACGCACAGGTGTAGCACAGCTGACAGCCGCGTTGGGGGGGGGAGAACTGTTGGAGGGGGGTGAGGGTTGTGACAGACAGGGGGTGGGGGGCAGGGGAGGGGATGGCGGGGGGAGGGGTGGGGTCGCTGTACGCCACGGTGCACCGGGACGAGTCGCGTACGGCTGAGGCGACGCACCACATCCGGTTCTTCATTCCTGATCTTGACCAACAGGTTACTATTATAATTGCACAGTTTAATCGATGAATTATTGTATAGACAATTGTTGGAATATGCTTTAAATGATAATTCTGTTCCAGAGAGGTTACTCTGACTAATAGTTTAACAGTTGGTCTGTGGCAATCTGCCCAGAATCAGCGTCTGGGAATTTGTTATTCAATTTATACCTTTAATGTTCTATTGTGACTACAAGAACTGGAAGCACACATTTTGGTGAATGAAAGGGTGGTTTTGTTTTGGACCGAAAAGATGGATTAGATTTCATGCAGGGGAGGATTGTGTAGTAGCGAACTGAGGTCAATAGGCATTCGGAGAATAAGCAACATGTTCTGACACGCTCTAGACCCCTGATTGACATTTGTCAGTATACAGCTGGCTCAGCTGTCTCCACTGGGTTCCTGTGTCAAGGCGCTTAAATAACCATACGCAGTGAATGGGCTTCCACTTCCAGGCACAGATTTACTTGGATTCATAGTTCCAGAATTGTTCTGATTGACGAAATATAATATAATTGAGGATATTTGTTTGTGTTAATTATTGTACATTGTCATGCTTTTTGGACGATTATTCGTTTACGGGCTTAGCTACATGAAGACTAGAACCATGGGGCAAGTGAAGAGCTTTTTACACACTTATTGGTTTATTGTTTCCGATATCAATCGGCGATTGTCAATTTAGTTCGTTGCAGATTAGATTTTTATAATCATACCTGTATTACAGCGTGTGACAATGGGCCTATAGTGAAAGACAATAATGTACTATTTCATAAACGATTTGATGATTCATCAAACTGTATCAATATTAGGCTTAGACATACTGACTAGACTACTAGTAGAAATTTTGTACCAACTTTCCTTCCGGGTTCTGCGGAATGAAAAGAAAATCTGATTTAGCCACCCATGTATACTTTGCTGTAGTGAACCGCGTTTAGGCGTACTAATATGCCTAAGCTCATAATAGTTGATTAACAATAGTTGATTATACAATAAAATGTGTTCGGGTTAGCCATTAAGTTGTCACTTACATGTATGACTCACAAAATTACAAGCCTAGAATGCGCATACATTAGCTGCACAATTCTGCAAAATGAAGGATCTTTTTACCAAAAATGGAAGTTGATTTGAATTATGGATAATCGTTGTTAATTATTGTGATTTGATATGAAAGGGTCATGACCCTGTCGCTCAATTGTTGATGGTTGGTAATTTGTTTGGCCCGCGGGCCAAGCCCCGCCCCGTTATCTCCATACGTGTCTCAATATACAGAATGTAGTGACCCTCCTTGGTACGACTATGGTCTGTCTATACAGTATTTGCGGAGTAAACAGACAATGCCTTTGACTTACAAGGAAAAGATTTTAATACTCATTATTACCCACTATAGTATGATGCAGATTGTGTAGCATTTCTACTTCAATATCCGCCATGGTGTCCAAAATAATTATTAAAACCGATACATATCGGTGGTCATTGAGGACCGGAACGAGGTGATACGCTTGAGTGATTGCTATCCTCCGGTCATCATCAAACCAGGCTAGCTTACTATTGGACGGTTAGGACCTGGCTCGCTTGTATTACTCCTATAGGCTGGCAGTTAATATATGCAGACAATTAAGGCTAGTGGCAAGTAATGTTCCAGGCATGCATACATAATGCTAACCGTGTGGCACAAATCAACTTCAATTTCAAATATTACTCAGTTCTCCAACACAGCGTTGCATTCATGTCACGCTCACAGATCAGAGCGAGTTTTTGACCAGATCCAAGATCTAATTAACGTTATCTGATTGAGTCATGATATTATTTTTGTTCTATGACAATTTAAAATCAAAGAACTCTATTCAACACCTGGCCCTCAGGTCACTTTTCTTTTCTGGATTGAGCAGCAGGGTGTACTGTGATGCTTGACTGCCCTCTTGTTGCAGACTATCATGGTGTTCAGTGCGGAGGACTCCGTGTGGGTCGCCAAGCAGAGGCTGCTTTCCACCGCCGCCAAGGTAACTCCACTTACCTTAAAATGCACCCCTGCGGACTGGGGTAAACAAAGAATGGGTCTGTAGCTCAGAGTTTCCTGAGCAAGTGGTAGAGGGCGACTAGAAAACGGAAGCGATTCTTTGAGCTGTGATAGTCTGCGTTACTATACACACAGTCTATAAATACCAAAAGTTACCAACTACCATCTTACATGTTTTTATGGCCCTTATGGAACTGTTATGTGAAACGTGTGTCCGAATCAGCAACATCACCATCACTATACCCCATCACCATCACTACACCCCATCACCATCACTATACACCATCACCATCACCATACCCCATCACCATTACTATACACCATCACCATACCCCATCACCATTACTATACACCATCACCATCACCATGCCCCATCACCGTATCACATCGCCATCAGTATTATGCAAGCAGTATGAATAAGTATTATGTAAGTGTGCAGACAAAGATCAGTCTGAGACTGGATATGTAGCACACGAGCTGTTGACACTACAGGCGCTTGTTCGCCGACAACACTCATGATTATCATTAAGTGCCAAGTGCGAGCTCCAAGGTTCGCTCTAGAGAATGTCCAGCGCTGACCTTATTATAGACTAGAGCGAGCGTGGCCGTACTGCACAAGCGGGGCTTTCATAGTTGAGCGCTTCAATATCGAGTTTCATCTCTACAGGGTGCCGAAAAAAATACCCCCCCTAGCAGATTCGCGATAACTCAGCCAACAATTAATATTTTTGCTTCATCTTTTCAGGAATTTTAGCTGAGATAATTTGACACAAGGTCTCCAAATTTCAAACGAAAACATTAATGCGTTCAAAAGTTATGAAAGTTCTTGTAAAAAAAAGAAATCAACCACACGTTAAAGTGGCTTGAGTTTTTGACTTACAAAATGGCGTCTCAGTAACGGAGCGCTTTGATTCCCTTTGAATAATTTGGTGGCCCTGAAAAGGGCCGATTTTCGCTGGCTAACTAAAGCTGATGCTCATAGTGGCCACCGTCTCCGCTGATGCAGGCCTTGAGACTTTTCCTGAAGGCAAGGACAGCTTTGTCGATTGGTGCCTGCGGCAGGTCAGTCCAGATAGCCTCCTGTACTGTCTTTAGTTCTGCCTTGTCCTTTGGCTTTGGCTAGTGAGTCCGGTACGTTTCAAGCATCGCTCCCCAGACATGATAGTCAAGCGGATTTAGATCTGGAGAGCTTGGAGTTCATCTTTGTTGAGGAAGTCTGGGCAGTAACACTGGAGCCTTTCCTGCGACTGGCGTGCAGCATGAGCTGGTGCGCCGTCTTTTTGACAGATGAACGCGGGCGACGCAAAGTTCTGGCAGTCCTCAATCAATTTTACATGCATCACCCCCCCCTCCCTATGCATGGTAGTCTGGAAAAATAGGTCCTGCCAGTTTAGTGACGAATTTCGGAGATTAGCAGACATCAAAATGCTATTTGCAGGCATCACTGTGTTAGTTAAAACGATTTTAAAACTTTTTTTGGTAAAATTTTCAGAACTTGTGTCAAATTATCTCAGCTACAATCCCTGAAAAGGTGAAGCAAAAATATTTATTTGTGGCTGAGTTACCGCGAATCTGCTAGGGGGGATTTTTTTTGCGCACCCTGTATTTTATGGAACAGATCATTGATTGATTATAGCTAAAATCTCAGCTTAGAGCAGGTTGCTAAAGCCTGAATAGATCAAAATCAAGGATTGATGTGTTCCTAAATATATGAATATTAAATTTTACCATAAAACAATTGAACCACGCTGATATTGTTCACATTATGCCCACCTGTAGCCTAAGTTTAGTATGAGATGATAAGTTATTGTACTTATTTGCTGCTACTGCTGGTAAAGCAAGCAATTTTTGGAACGATTTAGAAGGAATCGAATCAGATCCTAATCAACATTCCTTCCTGTGAAACGCACAGTGTCGCTTTTATCCGAATGTAAAATCCTAATAGAAATTCTATCTAATAATTTTTATTATTTTTATTAATGCTACCTCAAATGCATTGTCACTGAGCTGCTACAGAACTTGTTTAGGTTTTCGATTTGCCGCGTCATAATTCCTGCAGTTGTTTTTGGTTAAATTCTCCCGCAAGCTGTTGCCGCAGCTGTTCGATTGAATTGGTAATTGGATCGGCGCAGCTCCGTGACCTCTTAGATGCTTTAAAAAGGTTGCTGTTGTTATGAGCTTATAGCCTGGGGCGCCTTCATTGAATGCTTGGTACTGAACCACAAACGAAGAAACAATAATGTGTGTCATAAAAATGTTGATAGTGTTTACTGCAACAGCGCTTTAATCAATACTTTTCGATATTTTGATATTTTTATTGCAAAACGTATAGCCTTGATTGTTATTTTCAAGCGATGGCCTATCAGCAGCGGCAGCGGCAAATTGTTGCATTTCTCTCTGTTTCTTAATAACTGGCACTGGGATGCAAATTTTTGGAATTTGAATGATACGAAACCTATAAGCGATTAGAGTCTCGTAAATTTTGCAAAATTTGAACACCGAAACAGACAAAAATATATTTAAATTGTGCCAGATCCTTCTGCCATTCAGCCCTTTAGCCTTTCTACCCATCCTTTTAATGCACTAATCCTTTAGTTCCATATAATGATATGCAATCTACTCTGTGTGTGCAGCTGCTCAAGGACGGGCTCAACTACGGACTCTTCTGTCCACCATCCAACGGTCGAGCGGGGAAGTTCCTCGACGAGGAACGCCCCCTCAGGGACTATCCCCTGTCCGGGCCCATAGGGTATCTCGAGGTAAGACTACCCGCTGCCCGGGCCCATAGGGTCCCTCGAGGTAACACTCCCCCTGCAGGCCGGGGAACAAAGAATTGGCTTGCAGCCCAGAGCTCCCCAGGCGAGTCGTAGAAGACGACTAAAGAAGGGGCAGCGGTTCTGTGCAGGCTCCCCTGACAGAACCAGGCTGTATGTAGTCTTTGTGCTATCCACGGTCCATAAACTACAAAAAAACGAAACAAAAATTGAGGTAATACCCTTATCATGGCCCATCGGGTAACTTGGGGTAAAGTATTTCAATCCCTGAAATATGGTTTTTCATATATTTTAGCCTTGGTGAAAGATCCTTCAAATGTTAAATCAAGCCTATTTGACCTGACTGTTGCAACCTTGAGATGGCCGCTGATAATCATGTGACAACTTAACAACTGAAATAGATTTAACATGTTAGAGAGCCAGAAATCAGTTCTACTCTTATTGAATAATGATTACAAAGTCCACCTTGACCTTGTCTAGGACTTAAAGCCCACATTCTACTGCAGATTAGAGGACAGGAGCTTGTCTTCTAACTAGAATAGATTCCTGATCTCAGATTATTCAATTTGAATGTCAAATAAATTAGTTTTGTAGTTGGCAGCTTTGAAGTTTGTGTCTTTAGCTTTTTCCCAATCGTTTTTTACTTCTAATCAAGAACTTAGAACTTCACTAGCGACAGGCAAGTGTTATGTATGCAGATTCTATTTTCAGAAATATTTTCATGTTTGCTAGTGTATATTACATTGATGCACTGTATATGCAATGTAGTAATGCTACACTATAAATGAACTCTGTTACAATGAAGCTCTAGGCCCGGATAAAAAAAATTTGACTTTGCAACATAAATTTTTCGTATAAAGATTAATACCGGTATCTATTAAAATTACATGTGGCTATTTAAATGGATACGGTAGGCTCTGTAGATATTTAATTAAGCTAAATAAATCAAACGTTTTTCTGGAAGACTGCACTGTAGTGTAAGTCATGACAAAATTCTGCACTTGCCATGTGCTTGGCTATAATTATAATGTGGAATATGAAGCCAGCTAGAGAACCAGGTCGAGTTTTGGTCCCAATAGTGGCAAGTAGGTTAATGGTTGTTTCAAATAGCTGTTGTAGATCTGAAGCGCTTTGTTTTCAGTTTGTGGCCAAGAAGCGTGTCTACAAGATGCAGATCACCAACCAAATAAAACTGAAGAAGCTTCACTCCCAGGTTTGTGGACGTGTGCCATGCATTCATAGCAGGCTAAACGAATGTTTTACCTTCTAGGGCTTCATTTTACCTTAAAAGGATCCATTTTACCTTAAAAGGATTCGTTTTACATTACTATTCATTGTGGGCTCTCTTGCAAGAATTCATTTTACCTTATAGGATTCATTTTGTCTTATATGGAATCTTCTAAAACGGTTTAAATTCGTAATATTTTGGTTTGGGCGATATCTAATTTGACAGTGCATAATATGAAATCTTACTCTGATGCCTTTAAAGGCAAATATCAGTCGTAAAGTTCAACTAACTGTTTATTATTCAACCGTTTATCTATATTCGCATTTAACCGCTTATATTATTCCTGATTTAGGCCTTTGAAGCTACTCTATTACCTAAAGATTACAATATTAGAAGCTACCAACGTTTGACACAAACGGCCCTATTCTAGGCTAGTAAAGCAGGCCCTGTGATTTGAAATATGGATATAATAGCAGCCGATCTAACAATCTACTTTGGCAAGCGAGTCTAGGCTTGAAGCCAGGTTGTGATCGATCTTATCGATTGACTTTATGGTCCTTTGCTGCACGAATATGTAATGCTAATATAGCTTGTGCGCAGTAGGCAATACATTTCCTGCAGAGCTGCAGAGCTTTGCACCCTGAGTCATATCAGTTCGGTCAGAGCACAGTTGACGAGACGCCATAACGTTGGCGCTGATGACTGTTCTATTTATGAGGCCACCAGCGGAGCCAGTATATATGACAATGATTTGTAGAACAATAAAACCTAAATTTCTATTGTAAATATTGTTTTGATGCGCCTCAACCTATGTGAGTATCTGCAGGTGTATAATTTCAATTAAATCCAGGAAAAATCTTTTATTCGAGTACAACACAGGTGAGCTTATTATTGGACTCAGTTAATTTGAATCATGACCTGTATCTGTTTAAAAGATGTCGCTTTCACTGCCAAATGGTAGTACAGCTCTAAATGTCTCTGTTGATGGTTTTTTATTTCCAAAAGAGTTTCATTGGGGTTGTAGTCAAATTTTCGCAAGTTCCTGGACTACATTCAGCGGGGAGAGGTGGACAGGATCACGGAAATGCTCAACAGCGGCCTCGACCCCAATTTCTCGCTGTCGGAAAAAGATGGAGGTAGATGGTTATTACATACCTATAACCGTCTCATTTTCGATGAATAAAAACTGAACAACATCGCAAATGCGAAACTGATGACATTATCAAATTTGTGACACCGGTATTGACTTAAATGATTCATTATTGACCGACTGGAGTGTGTAGATTGAAGTAGGTCAATAGGTCAGTAGGTCAACAGGACTCTGCTACTTGAAACTTTTAAGGAAACGCAGTGCATCATGTGTATGGTCACTTCAAATACCTTAGAAAACAAGAAAGAAAAGGGCTGAGAATGGAACATCAAGAAAAAAGTCTTACGAAATTAGCGGAAAGATTCTTCCCTTCGGGTTTTTTAAACTCTCGTTTTGGTTGCGAAGGGGTCATAAACTCAGTTTTCGTTTGCGGAGCAATCGGAGCTACAGTTTTTGTTCTTGTGGGGGTGTCAGACACAGAATTGTTCGATTGTGGAACTCCGCAAACAAAAATTTTATCTTTAACCCCCACTCGATCTCCCTCAAAACAAATTAATTTACTCCCTGACACTTGGGCGTCGGAGACTAATTTTTTTTATGAAGATGTACACGACTTCAAATTGTCAACGCGTGGGGTGTCAGAAACTCTCTTTTTTATGGGGGAGGGTTAGGGACTCCACTTTGTGTGTGCCTGGGGGTACCAGGGACTAATTTGTTTTTGTAGGGGGAGGTCAGCGACTTCATTTTGTTTGTGTGTGAATATCCGTGACTCAATTTCTTGTTGCGGGAGGGAGGGCAGAGGCTCAATTTCTTGTTGGTGGGGCAGAGACGCCGCTGACGCTGGCGGCAGCCCTGCAGCGCCCCCGCTCGACGATGCTCGCGCTCGTTAGTGGGGGGGCATTCATCGACTACCGCAACAGGCGGGGGCTGACGGCCATCCACGTGGCCGCACAGGCCGGCAACAGGGACGCTCTCCGCGTGAGTCCCCCCACTTCCCCTCGCGGGGCCTCGTGTTGCATTTTGTGTATATAATTATATAGTACTTTAATATATTTCACCAAAATGGTAGCTCTAACATACAGGATAGAAATCAGAATAGAGACAACGAAAGCACAGCAGCACAGGCCACACACAGCAGACTAGGCATCAAAGCGCAAGCAGTTTAACAATATTGTATCATTTGAAACATCGATATTGTCGTACTGGCAGTAGCTACAACGATACAAGCCAATATTAAATTATATTTTTGACGTCACTCGACAAAGCCACCTTACAATTTACAGAATTAAAGACCGCAGTGGGGCTTCGTGATAGTAAGGAATTTTGATACTCGTTTCAAGTTTCCTGCTGTGACTAAGAAGACCCACGAGGAAGTAAAATTGACAAAATTGACTAAATTTTCGATGTTCATCGATCGTCTTTAGGTTTTGTTTAAACTTGTTTCCTTCATTTTAGTCCGATATTTAAAACTTCCTCGAATGCCATTATAAAAGGGATTATAAATTTATTGTCATATTCACCATCAAGGTGCCTTACATTACAACATCGGTGGTTTATCTGCAATGTACGCCTACTGTAGGTTGCTTGAACTGCACGCCTTCAATCGCAGCTAATTACCGCTGGGCATGCATAATTCTCCTATCATTCAGAGGCTAATTATTATTCGTACATGTATGTAGCGCGGTGAACGTTCGTTGCCTTATTAGGTTCGTTGTGGCATTCCTCCCCTGTAACCCAATCCTGTCAACACAGGATAATGTCGCCCTAGTCTCTAACAGTAGGGCGTGCTAAGCAATCCTTTGTGTTTGCTGCAATATCGATGATGTCTGAGCTGGCGTGGAATATTTTTGGAAAAAAAAACTCAAGATTGTTTTGGCAATGAGTCCCATTCATTATGAATCATTTTAACGTTCAGTGTTCATACAAATATAGAAAGTTGTAGTTGCGATATCATGTTCAATTGCTTTAGCTTACATGCAAGAAGAGACTGCATCCAAAGAAACAAGTTAATAAATGAATCAGTAAATAATAATAGTTTAATTGAAGTTACTTTGTAGAAAAAAAGACAAAGTAATTAGTCTCAATGCATTTATAACTGGCAGTGCAATCTTGTTAGTTTGCATCAAATTCTGAAAAACGATATTAGGTCTAAATAATAATGTGACGGTCTACAATTGTCACAAAATCAATCAAGTTTACAGAATACTCAAATGATTTCTATTTAGTCATAGGCGGTACACAAATGCCTGTTATTTGTGGCGTCAGACGCTGATGGACTTGGGGGGTTCGCCCAACTACAAGGACGCGCGGGGGCTGACGCCCCTCCACTACTGCGTCGTTAGCGACACAAACCCGCAGTGTGTCCAGATGCTGCTTCACGAACAGGCCGAGCTGGGGGCGAAGGACGAGAGGGGCTGGACCGAAGTACACCACGTGAGTACTTCACCGCTTGACTAATAATGACGCTGTAGGACTACTACACCGCTTCACTATTAATGAAGTTGTATCGATGGTAGTATTTTTAATGTTAATTTCTGTGTCCGAAGTTAGCGCATTGCGTAAATAAAATTGTGTTAATATTGATGTTTTAAATTGATAAATGATTTGTAAATAAAATAATGTGTCTGCAGCGGAAGTCAGCGTACATCAGTAATAAAACAATATTCATAACGGTGATTTTGAAGTCCATTTCAGCATCCAAAGTGAGCAACTCAGTTACACTGCTTGAACGAGCATAGTTGCTTGCTTTTTTCTTCATCCTGGAATACATATTTTTACAGAATTTTTGCACCTTTGTAAATCATTGAGTCTCCGTGGGTGTGAATGTACAAAAAAATCATAGAAAGTCATTTGCATGGGTCTTAATAAGGAGGAATCACGACCTCATCCCTGGAATTTGATTGGTTGATAATTATGATATCAGCATTCTGATTGGTCTCAGGCGTGTAAACTGGGTCGGTCTCAGCACCTGGAGCACCTTTTGTTCTACGGCGCAGACATGAATGCGCAGACGCTGACCGGAGACACTCCGCTGCACATTTCTGCGCGAGCCAAGGAGGTGCGCTGCACTTTTTTGTATCGCACCTTTATAGAGCAATAGGGAAAATAGGGAAGGCTTTAATTTAAAACTGTTGATAAAGCGTGAACTATATCTATATTTTTGGTCGATTTGTCTTTCTTGTTTCCCAATAATTACAATGTAAGATATAAATCTTGCGTCTTTAATATGTCCATGTCTTTAGATGTTTCCACATCAGCTGCATTCTTTTTGACCTCTCAATTATTAACGGTTTCTTTTTCGATGGAGCTTATATTCAGTACTTTATTCGAGCTATAGACAACCTGAGCGATTGGTTGCGAATCTGATACAGTAACTCCATTGTGAATCTGATGGTCGGTTGAAAGCTCTCGAAGGTTGAGTTGTTCAGACATTGTATCCTATGCATTGATCTGTCCCTTCAAGTATTTATTGAACCGTGGTCCATAAGAAGTTGCTACGTTTGCTTTAATAGTGTTGTTTGATAGGAGAAACTGAGCATGAAGTGATCATATTTGTATAGAGATATGCAATACTCAAGTAGCCTATAGGAACAGATTAAATGATTGTGCCACTAGTGGAGCCAAATTTGATAAGGAATATTAGATAGGTTTGTTGAAAAATTTTCCTTGCTGTCAATAACAGCTAATATTGGCTGCAGTTAGGGCTTATATTGTAGAGATTCTTCAGCTAGCAGTATGGGCATAGGCATCTGCGATTTTTGATCAAGGTTTGAATTACATAGCAAATACATGGAAGCCAATAGAATTCATGAGGCGATGCAAATTAAAGTTTTAACGATTTATTATTTAAAATCTCCCAATCGATAGTGTAGCTTTAAGCAGTCTGAAATTGTGTCGCTGGCTACTAACTGCCGTGTCAGATAAATTATTATTCTGGTTGGCATCAGGGAGGGCATCTAGCCGTCGTTGTTACATGTGTCGCCCCCTGGTGCGCAGGAGGAGTGTGCGCGCATGCTGCTGTTCCGCGGGGCCACCAAGTCGCTGCTCAACTCTGCCGGGGAGGACGCGTGCCGCGTGTCGCGTGCGCTCGGACACATCGTCATTGCGGACATGATCGAGGGCTTCCAGCCAGAGGACGTCGGTCTGTGGACCTCTGACTCCTTCTCACGGCTGTAACTAGGCTGGACATTAATGGGCTGTGAGCGGAAGGATATTGATGGAATAAAGTCCAATGGGCTTCAGATTACTTGTTAATAAGGCGTTTGTCCAATCATAAAATTCTGCAACCAACTCAGAGCTAGCTAAGTAGCCCATCTTATGAAAGTAAATACCTCATGTAGCATCCTCTGACTAAATACCTATTCTTGATACTATACAGAATATAACTAAATATCTATTCAAACTAAGTATCTAATCTAACCAAATATAGATACACTGTTAGTTGTGAGCGTAAGTATTAAATTAATGTTGCCTCGTTTTGAAATTTGACAAGCCCGGTTGTGTTTTAGTTCTCCACAGTCGCTGTTCTTGTTTCCAGTTCTCCACTATCTCTGTTCTTGTTTCCAGTTCTCTTCCAGGAGCTGCCCAAGTACAACGAGAAGCGGCGAGGGACGATCAGCGCAGCGACCGTGCGCAACCTCCAGCGCAGCCGCAGCAATCCACAACTCCACCTGCTCTTCCAGGTACACAAGTTTTTCCAGGTGCACGCACTTTTTCAGGTACCGTACAATTTTATATTGTTCTACAGCAGCTGCCTGAAGGCTAGGTAAGGTTGTAAATGGAACATGAGAGAGGGAGGCTTCAATTGATCTTAAACGATTTGTAGTAATTACTGTTGTGAACTGCCGCATGAGACAGTAAATGTGAGATAACGTCAGAGAAGAGTTAGCATAGACTATAACACTTCCGGTTTTTCCAACACGTATTAAATGGTGGTTCAGGATTTAGCCTATGCAAAATGGTGGACCAAATCCTAAACCACCATTAAATCCGTGTTGGAAAAACCAGACCTTACAAGCATCGATGCAGCACAAATATAATGACACCACTTTTGCACAAGTGTGGGTAGCACTTTAAGTGTAGTTAATGATGCCGATGATATTTAGAGATTATTTTATTTTAAATATTAGCGCTTTTTATGAATATATTACTAATTTAAAAAATGAACCATCTATTTAATTCTCTAGACGTTTAAGGATTAATGCGCTTTGGCTACAAACTTACTATCGTCTTTGGTGTCATCTTAATTAAAAATTAAGTAAAAATTTTGTACTAATTTTAGGGGGGCGATCTCGGGACATCCTCCCTATCAGGAGCAGTAGGCTACCAGTACGTCTCGAACGGGTTCTTGGATGGCAAGGGGATCGGGGGGGTCGGGGGGAGCATGATGGTGAGAGGGGGCGACTCAGATTCGCTGTCTAACTCATCCCGGAGCTCTGATTGGTCAGCGCTGAACCCTACCTAGCTGCTAACCAACTATATTTTAGCAAATAACTTTGATTCTAGTTCTATAGCAATGAAATTAAAAGATTCAAAGTAATTATTGTTGTCAGGTTATTTTAGTTGACGGATGAAGATGATCTAGGGTCAGTTTCAGCTGTGTGAACTGGAATTCATTTAAGATTTTATCTCAAGTGGTTTCAGGTGTAATTTTTTATCTTAGAATTGAGTATATTGTCATTAGTCACATTGTTCATATTTTGTTGTTGTTTAAACCTTTATATTATGAATGGCGCATGTGTGTGTGCAGGAGTCACGTGACTCGCACTGTGACGGTGACCAAGGATCAGAACGGCTATGGCTTTGTGATACGCGGCGCACGCTGTGAGTGCTGCTGCACTTCGTTCAGTGCAGCTGCACTTTAGCCAGCGCATTCATTCACATTCCGATTAAATTGCAGCCTTCCAATTGTCGATAGAGTTAAATTGTAAATTGTCCAGTTGTCAATCAAGTGTGATTTGCAGAGGCATGTTGCAGAATATAAAATAAAGAATTTTGTATTAGGTGGTCTTTTTGCATCTAATTTTGTATCCTCTTCTCAATTTGTCTGTATTTTTACAGTATTTTCCAAAACTTTTACATTTTTTACATTTGTTTTTCTGTCATTGCAGAATTGTGCAACTTGTATGAAATCAAGTAATTTAAGTAATTATTATTCACTTACAAATTAATTTATAAAAATTTTTACAGCTTGCATCATTTTTTTAAGCTGGCAAAATATTTTTCTGTATCTCACTCTCTCTGAGTTCACCCACCTTCAGCGCTCCCTCTTGCAAATATCGTGCTGTTTTTCCATCAGCGCGTCCCGGTAAAGGCACGATTCTCGACTTCCGTCCGACCCTCGAGATCCCCGCGTCGCAGTACTTTGATCGGATCGAGCGCGGCAGCGCAGCGGACCGTGCGGGGCTCTACACCGGGGACTTCATCCTCGAGATAGATGGCGAGAGCGTGGCGTGCGCGACACATGAACACACCGTGTCGCTGATCAAACAGTCGCGCGGCACGCTCAGTGTCAAGGTCGTGACGGTGAACTGTGTCAGCGGTGCGGCGTCTGTCGGTGACGTCAGCAGACGTGTGTCAGTCACCACACCCGCACCCTCGCCCGCCAAGCAAGGTACATAAATAAGTAATTAGATAAAAAAAATTTTTTTTATATTTGACATTTTTATATATTTAGTTCTAATACATAAAAGTATAATATATTAAATGTTGAATTTGCTAAAATAGATTAAAGATATAGGCTAACCACCTTTATTGTATCAGTTGTGTTAATTGCCATGTGTTCACATATGTTCGACGTTTTGGGCCCTGATGAGGACTGCTGGAGCTGGGTGTGTATTGCCGGATGGCCTTCCTGACGCCATGAAAGCTATTATTAGAAGTTTCACTTACTAAATTGATTATTGACGGAACAAAATAGTTTCAATGCTTTTAGACCGGATGCAATATTATACTGCATGCTTTTTATTTGTTTATTCAGCCGCCCCCCCGGTCCCCGCCCAGTCGCAGAAGTCCCTCTCCCAGAGCACTGGGTCTGCCGCGCTGGAGACACTCAACGGGCTGCAGGAACTAGGTCAGTTACTAACTAGATCAGGTCAGGAACCAGTTACTAACTAGGTCATGAACCTGGAGCTAGGCTAGTCACAGGCTCAAAGTGCCCCCTGTATGCATACAGACTTAGATTAAGACGTGACTTAGCAATGCTGTGGTGCATGAAAATTGGGCAAGGTATGTTTTGTTTTGAATCACCGTGTGCATTTGAATGTTGAACCTACCTACATAAATGCTATACTATAAAATATGAAATAAGTTTTATTTTTCGATGCATTTTTGAACACCAGTGTTGGCCTGCTCGTGATTTGAATTTATTCTAATTTATTCGCAGCCAACGTATGGCAATGCAATCAAATCCAGTTTGTTAGGGTTCTATTTATGTTGTCAGTCGTATTTCTATTTTTATCCTTAATTTTGTTGCTTCACAGAGCACCTGGATGATGTCTTGGCGCATTACGACACATCAAGCAACAGCGACACAACAAGCTTACGTCATGCCCAGGCGGTGGCAGGGGGTACCAACGGCTCCCCCTATCCCTCCCACGCCCCCTCATACCCGCTCCAGAGCTACGCCCCCCCGCCCGCACGAGGCGGTCCGGACGACTACCGCAGGGTCACGCAGATTGTCACCGAGGTGGAGTTACACCGAGAGCCTCGGGAGGAAAACATCCAAGGACTAGAATATATCCGAGGATCCAACGGCCCGAGCTCGATCGAACCACCTAAAGACTACGACGACGATGACGTCGCGCCTAACTACCCCCCGCCGCACACTACCCCGTATATCAACTATCAGGCATCCCCGGATACCCGCTACGATCCTCATCACCACGTTAAATTCCGCGCGCCGGCTCCTCCGGCCCCCCTGGGGTTCGCCCCTCCCCCGCCGCCGCCCCCGCCGCCCCCCCCACCCCCGTCGTTGCCCCCGAGCGCCATGTCGTCGGTGCGATCAACGGTTTCGTCGCGACCACAGCTCGTGCTGCTGGAGGAGAGCCGGAAGTTGGACGAACACGGGGCGGCCATCTTGGCTGCGGTGCAGCGGCGCAGAGATCTGCTGGAGAGCAGTGATACCACACGACTGGGCGTGAACATCGACAATGCGGTAAGTAGCGCCATTCGGTTGTTTTCTGACAGAATTTATTCTTCAAGGAGACGTTAATTCCTATCATAGAAATATGGAATTTTTTTTTACTGGATTTAGCTCAATTAAATAGCAGTTTGATAATAATATGTATTTACTAATTAACTATTTAATAATATTATGTAGGGATAGATGTTGGCGTAGTGCATATCTAAGCTCTTTTGAAGATTAGTCCACTTTTTTTGCCTGACATTATCCTGTCAGAGCATGTTCATTCTACAACATATTTTTTGTAGATATATTTTATGGAAAAAAATTATCTTTTGAGCAATTAACGCATGCTATGATTTATTATGATAGAGGAACAATTGCATCCATCTCCTCATATGTTAGGTGCGCAAGTCAGCCCAGGTCACCACGACTGTCTATCGCAGCGACCACACAAAGGTTGTCCT
>JAQIWG010003180.1:0-18453 GCA_034695025.1 Chamaedrilus cognettii
GACTGCTTGTTTGTAACTTGACATTATTGTGTGCCTACGCACACAATAGGCAGCAACTAATGTGGCAACTTTTTTTTCGGTACTTTTTTTTTAAAAGAACCATAATTTTGTAAAAAAAAAATTGCTCGAATTGCTCTATAAATTTCCAAGTTGGTGTACATATGGCTACAGGTGTTGTGTTTAAAGTTTCAGACCAACCTGGTAAGTTTTGACCGAGTTATGACAAGTTTAAGGTGTGGTCATTTTTATCGAGACACGGTGTAGATAGGCTAATACTGATGACAACCAATCGTCAACTTAAGCTTAATAAGACCATGCAGCCTATTTTTGTTTAAACCATTAAGCTTGAAAGAAATAGAAAGACAGCAATAAACAAAAAATTTCTAAAGCTCAAAATCACAAAATTTATGATAAGGCCGCATTTTAGACAAAGACGTCCAATTAACGCCTCGTAGAGTTGTCCAAGAGCCCAATTTTCACGACGCCATCTAACATAAATTTGACCCGCCCCTTCCTGACGCACGTCACCAGGCTGATCGAATGCTGGAATAGAGCGAGCGCCCCGGGAGAGGCGAGGCGGAGGGGTGTGGGGAGAGATCGATAGTCCGTTTCATTTTCGTTCCATTTTCTCTCTGCTCAGAACGTGCCGCACAACGTTAGGTCTACATGACATTGTGCACTGTACAGTGTATAGTGCATATAGTTAACCCCAGGCCTATATGCATGGACAAGCCTCGTCACTTATACACGTATACTTGTACAATGTACAATAATGTAGGCCTACATGTATGTACGCTAGGCCTTAAGCTACGATTTTAAAATTAATTAAAGATAAATTATGTCATGTCGTGTAAGTATGCACGCGCGTGTTATTAGACCTATAATTCTGCGCACACCCATTGCTAAGTTATGTCTAAATTCCCTCGCATACTCAGATGCAACGAAAGAAAGGCTATAGGCCGAGGTCTAGATCTAAGCCGCATTCGGGTTATAGCTTAATTTACGTACATGCATAGGCCTAATGCTGACGTCAAATTTGCCACTGAAATTTGCGTGTATTTCAGTGTTTTTTAATGCAACTTAAACAGCTTGGGAATATCATCGGGAATATCATAAAAAATTATTGTTCTTATTGTAATATTATAATATTCAGCGATAGGCTTATCACATTGTCATTTTTGAGATGGGCACTACAACCACGTAGAATGACACTGACTTTAGCCTACCTTTCAAGAAAATCGTTTGTTATCATTTATCAAGCCCCGAGCGAAGCGAATGAATTTGGTATGAAATATACGATGTCATGTATTAGGCTTATAACTATAAGCTCTAGTGCATGGTCTCAGAAAATTTATAGCACTTGACCTAGGCACAGATATTATTGTACAGTAGTGCAGGCCGGTGACACAGGCCTATTATAGGCGTAATGTTTAAGCTTGGAACCAAGCTTAAACATTACGCCTGTAATAGGCCTGTGTCACCGGAAGACAACAGTTACAGCAGAAGCTGCTGCTGCTGAAAACCGATAGGCCTCGTCGCGACACAAAATCGATATCCGGACGTTGATCTAGTAAAGAAAATCATAACAATTTCTACGCAGTGTTACCACCATCTATTTCTTCCATGCTCGTATACATAAATCAGTGATCTTGTGCAACCTAAATTTGACATTTTGACCTGAAAAATCTTGACTCGAAAACTTCAACCTTACTTTCAACCATTCCTAGAAGAATAAGTACCCACTCAATGTTATTTATATTGATTGATTAGTTACCTCGACCTAACATCGACGATCAAATTTTCAACAAGTGTTGGTGAATAGCATAATGAAACTGTGACCTTCATAAATCTTCATAAAACTTGTTTACGTGCGTTTCTATTGGCTGCCAGGGAACCACACCTTAGTTTATTGACGGACACACTTTTTTTAAGGTAAAGAGCGACTTTTTGCTGCCTAATTACCTCCAATTTCGGACACTTTAAAGCCTACCGCGCATGCGCAGAACGCAGTATTGACAGGGTACGTCGCTTTGCTATTAAATTAAGGCAGAGTTTATTATTTTAATGACGGATAAAGCTTTTAATGAGGATCCTGTATCGAGACCACTTTTTTTTAACTCAAGGTATTATCGATTTTTGAGGACTATGTTAACGCTTGGCCAGTAAGCCTAGGCCCACCTATGAATGTCAAATAATGAGAGTACGCTATATCGGAGCCCAGAGCTCCCCGGGCAGCTCTCTGGCGGGCCTCTTACACAAAACCGAACTGTAATAGTCTTCGTTACTAGACACGGTCCTTAAACTGCAGCTCCCCCCACGCTATTGGACACCCCCAAGAAGCCGGAGAATAAAGAATAAGGAATTGGCTTGCAGCCCAGAACAGCCCGGGCGAGTCGTAAACGGCGACTAATGAGGAGGGACCGGTTTGTGCATGGCCCTCAGCACATAACCGGACTGTGTAGTATAGTTTTTCGTTACTATAGAGGGTCATTAAACTCCCAAAAGCAAAATCAAAATCAAGTGCACTGTCGATATGCCTATTGCTGTAGATGCAATTTAGAACGCCCCCTGTAGGTCATTTTAATTTATGGGCTATTAAATGGGTATTTAGTATAGCAGTCGGATTGTATGACATTCGAGTTCATGTCAGTCAATACTGAATACAATGCTACAGATAATAATAAGCTAACTATTAATCAGGCCTTTATAGGCCCGATTAATTTTCTGTCGATTTTCAGCTTGAACAGATATTCAGATGGACTGTGAACTAAGAAACAAAACATCTGCAGGACCGCATTTCAAATTTTGGACGTGAAGAAAGAAAGAAAAGGAATTGAATTGCTATTGAATGCATAATTCATCGCAATAGTCGTACGCTATCAAATTACGAAGCCCATATTGAATTTCTTCTATTTAAGCGGATATATTTTAATCTTTCCACGCGCGCCACACGATGCATTGCGTCAAAATTGTCTTGAAAACCGCGCGAAGCGTCAACTTCTCCAATCAACGGCAAAAATTCCCCTCCCTAACTCGCGTCGAATATTATTCGACGGCACCGAGTCCTCAGCCTATTCCGCCAAACAACGGCAAGGGGAGCCCGACGGAGATAACGAGCAACACGGATTGGCCGAGAAAGGGACCGACGTACGATCCGGCATTTGAGCGCATAGATCTGTCGTTCGACAATGCGCGGGAGGCGTATCGCTCGAAGGGGAATTGGGAACTCTTGAGGGGATATCTGGTGTTTCAGCTTTGCTCGGTTAGCTACGTCGTGGAGCATAACAAACAGGTTTGCTTATGCGCACGGTATGCTTTCACTTTCTTGAGGTCTACAGGAAATGAAAATTATGCTGGTTATAGTGCGTACGACCTTGGGCACTATTGGCTAGCAAATTTTAAAGTGATTTTATGCGTGTGACACGTGCACTGAACTATTTGCGGCTGGATTGTATTTTGTGTATTGTTTAGAGTAATTTTTTGACAAATAGGCTAATTACTGTACCTCACTATCAGTGTGGCTTACTGAAACTTGTTTTGTTCATTCTTCTAGATTATTTTTGCTTCAAAAATTATATTGTAATATAATCATGTAAAAAATTATGCGATAATTTTATTGTGCCTTTACTTTGTTTATGATTCTTGCCTTAAGCCCATGTGATATATATATATATTTAATGTATATATGTAGCATGCTTGTGATTAACACATAATTCCTGTACCATAATTATATAATTGATTAACATTTTATTTGCCTTTATTTATTTTGTTATTCATACTAAAAATAGAGAATTAAATTAAATTTGCACCGTATATAAAACGCAAATCGATGTCGTCCTGCTGTTGAACAGCTGATGAAGTTGTCCCGTCGCCTCCTCGGCCGAACCCTCTTTGAGAAGTTGATGAAGGCGTCGTTCTACGGGCAGTTTGTCGCCGGGGAGGACGCGGCTCGCCTGCGCCCCCTGGTGCTGAGAAACATGTCGTTTGGCGTCAAGTCGATCCTCGACTACAGTGTGGAGATGGACATAAGTCGAGAGGAAGCAAGGGAGGCAGAGTCTAAGTGAGTCGTGGGGGTAAAAACCAAGGTTTTTTTGTTCATAAAAAAAAAAATTAGGGATTATGTGTTGCACAAAGACTATATACAGTCCGGTTTCATGTATTGGCACAGAACTGCTCCCCCTTTTAGTTGACTTTTAGGACTTGCCCAGGATAGTTCTGGGCTGCAAGCCAATTCTTTGTTCCCCGGCTGCAGGGTGTTAGAACCCAAAAACCCACGTATAAATTGAGTTACATATAATGACATAGAGTGAGTTGCTGTGGTGTTAAGGAGTCGGGCTGTGGGTCTATAGGCCTTGGTTCAAGCCCCGGCGCCGGCAACTATTAGAACACACATCACAGGTCCTCCAGCAATAGTGTTAAACACACAAGTGTCGCTAGCCGATAATCATCATTTAGGGTAATTAATTTGAATGATTGGCGACAGGAAGGGCATCACGCCATAAAAATCCAGTTCCAAAAACTTCTAACCTCTGTTCACATTGACAAGGCTTTGTCAACCTCTTGAGCGAAATGACTTGTACATCGCTTAATGAGCAGAAATTATTAGCGTCAATTAAATTTAATTTGTCTTCTTTTTTCTTCTTTGTTTTTAGTAGCATTGTGCTCATTTGGTGGTCTGTAAATGTGTGTCTTTATTTGAACTGTCGCTTGCTTTTTCTGGCGATATTGCATGTCCAATTTCGCATGTACTATTTTATATGCAATATGCTTGTTTAAAAATTGTTTTAAAGTGACATGCTAATTGATGGATTTGTCTGTAGCTAGACAATTTACTTGAGAGCCTTGAAGGCTGGTTTCTCCTACACAAATTTAATGGTGGTTCAGGATTTGGCCTATGCAAAATGGTGGGTTAAATCCTGAACCACCATTAAATCTGTGTTGGAGAAACCAGCCCTGTGTGTCTTGAATACCAATGAGCATTGTAATTTTTAAAATAATAATAAAGTTTTGTTGCATGTTAACTTTTGTTATGTTCTTTGCAACTGCAGTCTGCGCTCAACTGAAGGCTTATTGAGTCGTAGGCTTAAGTACGGTATTGGTGCAATCTTGTTAAGTATCACACTGTAATAAAGCTTTCATTGACCCAGTGTCCAGTAATTAACGTGTGTGAGGAGCTGTTTGCTTTAGATTTAATTGCAGGTTATTGAGCTATGTAATGGGGTTGTAATCTATGAATGTTGTACTTGAAAGGAAGTTGGCTTGTAATTCTTACCCTGAAGTGTTGATAAAGTGTCTGTCACAAGTATATATGTAGCAGTTTTCGCTTGCTGTTTTTTTATGTTGGTTACATGGTAATTGCTTCAGGGAGCATACAGCTTGATATACAAGTGATGACTGATTGATGGTTTTGCCAAATAGTTACAATCATAGTGAATCTATTCGCTTCGTGGGTGTTTTTTAGACTTGTCCAACGACCATATCATGGGATGCAATAATTGAGGGTTCTTAAACTAATTATTTCATTATTTTCTTTATTGTTTTTTTTTTAGCTCAATTAAGGCACAAGTTCGGAAGATCTGTACCTGCGTGCGCAAGGTAATTTTATGGAACTCTGTCTTCATAATCATGTTTTCATTACAGGCCTACAGACTAGGCCAACAGCATTTTTTGTATTTTCATATCTTGCGTTGTTTATTTCAGAGCATTTGGCAAAGACGATAAATATCCCTCCAACGAACGTGAGTAAATTTTTTAACTGGCGATTTTGGCTACGTGGTCTCTAGTTTACAACATAGAAATTGTGAGTCGCACTTATTCTAGTTTTCACTGAAGTAAATTCTTGGATGAAGCTGTTGTGAAGTTTAATGGATTAAATGTTCATCAGATGTTACTTAGAATTGTTTGGTTCACATTGGATGTTAACTTTTTTCAAACCTCACCAAATATTTTTACTGATGAAAAGTTTCCAATGTGAACTGATGACTGATTTCCTTAGTTGGAAATCTTTTGTCATGTTTTATAGCATCATTCGTGGAGCGTAAAACTCCTTCCCTCCCTCCCTCAAAATATTTGTGGAGCAAATTTTTTTTGGGGTGAGTATTTGTAACTCGATTATTGTAATTAACACTTCATCATAGGGAAGGACAAACTGTTAAATATTTTAAAGACGAATGCGCTGCTATATCTTGTAATGTTTTAGATACAATATTCATAGTGCGATATCTTAATTAAACTGAAGTTTTTTTCAATTTTTTTGCCAATGGTATCCATTTTTTGTTTCGTATAGTGCATTGGTACATGCAACTATATATGTTGAAGATTAGGGTTAGGGTTAGGGTTAGGACACGGACACCCTTTGCTAATGGTGTCCGTGCTTACTTGTATTTATATCAGTTTCTGAACATTTTCTTTTTGTGAATTTGCGTGTTGAACTGCCAAAAGGGGAATAAAAGCTAAATTTTTCTGGTTTTAACTTTTGGCCTCTAACATGACCATGCCTACCCCTCTTCCCTAACCCTTAGTATCTTGGTGTTAGTAAAATTTTGTAAGGCGTTACCTTTAAACATAATTTTTATGTCATATTTTTCATCATTCCAGATAAAATACGTTTACAACCCCAGTTGTTCGTGTTTAGCCGGCCCGGACGTCAAGTTTCGAGCGCACTATGAGTTCGGTGACAGACGAGAGCTGGTGACGAGCGCTCGGACTTACTTCTACAAGGACGAGCAGATGTGCGACGAAAACCTGAAGCACTTTCTCGATGGCATTGACGCAGTCTCCGGTACACTGTACTGCCTTAGAACTTTAAGCATTTTCTTGACAGCATTGAGGCAGTTTTCTATATGCTGCACTGCCTATGAATGTTTATTTGATTTAAGACTATCATGTGGTGTGTTGTAGCAGACAGGCATTTATTTGCAGTAACTTTATTTTTGATTATTCCATAATTATACCTGCATTGTTAGCGAGAATGTCAATTACCATGTGCTAATATTACGCGGCGAAAGATTTGGAGTTACTTCGTGCACCCTTGGCAAAGGTGCTTAATTTTGTCAGCCCTGCAAATAATCATCCAATAAGGTGGAGTACAGTAGAGATGTTGAAGTTGAAGTTAATTACGTGGTACATAGTTGATGACACTCGATCGCGCTGATTACTAGTGTTTGATGATTATTATAGAACTGTCAACGCTCAAGTTTTTTGAATCATGGACATTCCCGTGGATGATAGAACGAGCATAATTTCAAACAGCCTGAGTACAGATGTGCATCCATCTAAAGTTTTTAGACATCTACAATGTGAACGTTTCTCTGTTATCTGTCGGTGCAGGAACGACGAACGCGACGGGTTTTGCCGCGGTCAAGCTTACGGCTCTCGGTCGACCTCAACTGCTGGTAGGCTCTTGTGGTTCACTATTGACGGTCATGAACATTTTACCACGCCGCACAATCTGTGTTTTCTGAGAAGCATACGTGTAACGTATTGCCACTGCTCCTGCTGCTGCTACTACTGCTACTACTGCTACTACTGCTACTGCTGCTACTACTGCTACTACTGCTACTACTGCTACTACTGTAACTACTGCTACTACTGCTACTACTGCTACTACTGCTACTACTGTAACTACTGCTACTACTGCTACCTTTCATTCATCACTTGACTTGAACTTCACTACTCTACTCTACTCTAATAGATAATTATTAGTAGGGCTGCTGAATTTAAACCACCTTTGCCAAGAGTGCATAGAGTGACTCGAGATATTGCTGAGGCCGAGATTTGCACAGGCGTGCTGTCGAACCCGCAATCCGAGCTCCGCGACTTAGACCATTCGGCCACAATGCTTCGTCATTCAATTGTGTCATTTAATTCATCTGTCTGAATTCTGTCTTCCTCTTTCTGTCTGTCTGTTTGTCTCTCTACACTGATCTGTATCTCTCCCTCTGTGCGTGTAGCTGCAGCTGTCGGAGGTGCTGACGCGAGTGCGTCGCTACTACGAGGTTCTGGCGCAGGGCTACGGGTCGGGCACGCTCACAAAGCAGGACTTTGAGCGCCACCTGCGCAGCTTCAAGCTCGACCGAGAGGAGCGCCAGAAGTGGTTCACCATTCTCGACGTCAACGACGACGGGTATCTAACCTATTTTGCTGTTAGAAGGACACCTTGATGTAGATATAGATTGTATAAGCCCACCGAAAAAAATTATAAAGTAGCATTATTTTGTATTCAATTTGTGACATCGCGTCATTTCTTTGCATCGCGGATCAATTTAAATCAACGCAAACGAAGCGATTTTTTTAATGACAGTTTTAGGCCATCGTTAAAATCTATTCCTCGCCGGGAAGGAGTGAAGGTAGAAGTTGAGATACATCTCTGGAATTGACCCTAAGGGCTGGCTTTTCAAACACGGATTTTATGGTGGTTCAGGATTAGGATTTAGCCTATGCAAATTGCTGGGTTAAATCCTGAACCACCATAAAATCCGTGTTTCCTGAACCACCATTTAATCAATGTTGGAAGAAACAGCCCTTAATGTCCATGTTGTTTTGATGGACAACAAAAATGGCGATTGGTCTTGATCTGGATCAGATATAAGACGTAGATTAGCGGCGTGTAAACTTGGTAAGCGCTTGAGCTCAGTGGAATTGTGCTGCTCAGTGAAATGCGAAAGTACAACCTGCATGAGGCAGGCGTGGTTTGTACGAAGCTCAACCGCACAGAATGTATTTTTGCGTTTTTTTGAATAGCGAGATTCTGCTGGACTCAAGCGCTTGCCTCCTTGACACACCCCAGTGCGCCACTGTGGGTTGTAGCTCTACAACTAGGGCCTGATCTGGGACTTGAAAAAATTAGCCAAAAAAATTGTCAAAGATATTTTTGGGCGAGGCCATACTATTTTTCGCCAAATTTGTTACACATTTGTTCCCTTTGGGTGCACTGAAATATATGAAATTATTCTTCTGTTCATTGCCATGGTCCCAGTAATTGAGCAAATCTAAGAACAAAGGATGAATAAAAAATTCGCCAAAGGCTTTCGCCAAATGTAAAAAAGGTCGCCAACTGCTCAAAAAAAATTTGTTGGCGATTTTTCTGCCTGGCAGATCAAGCCCTGTCTACAACCTACACTGAGGGCTGGTTTTTCCAACACGGATTAAATGGCAGTTCAGGATTTAACCTATGCAAAATGGTGGGTTAAATTCTGAACCACCATTAAATTTGTGTTGAAGAAATTGGCCCTGAGTGTTTGATGTTGCACAGGGAGATAGATTTGCTTGACTGGCACAATCTGCTGGAAGTCAACGTCAGTCTGGCCAAACTGCTGCGCGTGCCAAACCTCAAGGTAAGCAACTCACGTGTCGGCTTCCTTACTTATTTTTCTCTGAACTGATTGACGAAAAGCATGTGATCGACTAGCTAGTGCATGGTAAGCTTTATGCTAATATCTAAATATTTCCAGCTATTAGGCGCTTGAATATGATCGATTTGCATGCCGTTATGAAAATTTGTTATGCTAAACAATTGCAAGCGTGGAGCTTCTAGGTTTGAAAATTCACAGATTCTTCTTTTATATCTTTTTTTTCTATTTGACATTGGCATCGTTTACATTTCATTTGAGTGCATTCTGTTCAAGAATAGATGAGATATTTTCAATATGCTGCAGTCAACGACCTAACACTCAACAACATTTATTAGCAGTCACTGCGATGCGCTGATCTTGTTGATGACGTGTTTGTCTGTCAGACGGGCCAGCTGGAGCCAGTGGTGACATCACTGACGGAGCTGGAGGACGAACAGATGAAGAACCTGCTTAAGAGGATCGACATCGTCCTCCAGGTTAGGTCAAGCGTCCTTTTTGTGTCAGGCTGCTTGATTTCAGTCAGGCGGCTGTCTTTCTGGGTTTGGTTGTTTCACGTAAATATTTGCAGTATTATCAATTAAAATCTACGTGTCTGCTCAGATTTGAATTGGTCAAATTTTTTTTTTCTAGGTTTTTATTGAAAGATAAAAAAAAAACACATCCGCCTGCGGCGCACAGTACACGAAGGAGAAAATTCTCATTTTGTCTGCCTATCTCGCGAAGGAGCGCAAAGGTTTAAAGAAAAATGCTCATTTTATCTCCCCACCGCGCGCTGTACTATCAATGAAAATCTAAAAATGATCAAATCATAATGCTCATGTTGTCTTGTGCACAATGCTATCAATTATACTCTGCGCGCGTGCGCAATGCTATCAATTATACTCCGCGCACGTGCGCAATGCTATCAATTATACTTTGCGCGCGTGCGCAATGCTATCAATTATACTCTGCGCGCGTGCGCAATGCTATCAATTATACTCTGCACGCGTGCGCAATGATATCAATTATACTCTGCGCGCGCGCGCAATGATATCAATTAAAATCTGTGAGAATGATCATGTAATAATGCTTATTTTGTCCTCTTACCGCAAGCAGTACTATCAATGAAGCAAAATGATCAAAAATTGGTGGATTCATGTGTTCTTTTGGTAGATTTTTATTTGAAGATTTCAAAAATGATCAAGTACTATCTACTCGTTTTGTCCACCCACCGCGCGTGGCAGTACGCTAAGGAGCGCGACGTGCGCGTGATGATCGACGCGGAGCAGACGTACTTCCAGGCGGCCATCAACCGACTCTGCATGGAGATGATGCGCACGTACAACCGCGACAAGGCCTACGTCTTCAACACGTACCAGTGCTACCTCAAGGACGCGCTCAACAACATTGCGCTCGACCTCGCTCTTTCCAAGAGGGAGGGATTCTTCTTCGGCGCAAAGGTCGTTCGCGGCGCCTACATGGACCAGGTGGGGGCGCGTTGTAGTTTGTGTGTAGCACAAAGACTACATGTATATACAGTCTGGTTCTGTGCAATAGAACCGGCACAGTACCACTCCCCCTTCTTTTGACGCCTTTTACGAGTCGCCCGGGGAGCTCTGGGCTGCAAGCCAATTCTTGTTCCCTGGCCTGCAGGGGCTTTTGGAAATTAGGGTTAGTCAATTGAGGTTTGGAAATTAAGGTTCATCACTTGTTTGTTGGTTTGGAAATAGTTCGTTATTTTTGACTTTTGTGTGGCAAAGATTTTGTCCCGCCATCCAGAGAAATGGTTAGCCAGCTTGCAAAATGTGTTTGTGTGAATGTGTGAATTCTCTTAAACCCTTGGTTTTTTCAACTAGGATTTATTTCTACCTAAATCAGTGGTTAGTTAACCATTGATTAAAATTAATCCGAGGATCTATGTTATCGGCTTTTTCAATCTAAATCCTTTATTTTAATAGTTTATGATTATATTGGTGGATTTAAGCCATCCATTAGACTCTTTGCTAACACCTCGATATCGACGGATTTAAATCATGGATTTGGTTAAATCTGTCATGGGCTTAATCGCTGTTGGAGAAACCCAAAGACCGTTAAGAGTTTAAATCCTGAACCACCATAAATCCATGTAGAAAAACTAACCCTTTATGTTAAGTAATTTAAGCTAATTTGATTTAACGGTGTCGCATTTGCTGTGGCATGGTCAGGAGCGGCTGAGGGCGGCTACACTCGGCTACGAGGACCCCATCTGTCCGTCGTACGAGGCGACGACCGCGATGTACGAGTCAGTGTTGAGTGAGGTGATGCGCTGCATCACGGAGAGTGAGCGCGGGAAGATCGCCGTCATGATCGCGAGTCACAACGAGGACACCGTCCGCTATACCATCAACAAGTGGGTCACCCGATAGTTTGGTGTAGCAGGAGCAGTGTGGCGGGTTAGTAGTGGGTCATCCGACAGTGTGGTGTCGTCGGAACTAGGTCCCTCATTCAGGAAGTAATTTTATGAAATTCTTTGTCTTAATATTGCGTTACGAGAATCTTAGGACAATCTAATCTTTGTATTAAAAACTCCGCACGGCAGCGCTCGAGCCAAATGATGACGTCACAGCTGTTGGCGTATGGACTTTGTGCTACACGCCCTCTTTAAACTACTAAAAAAAGCAAAAAAAACATGTGCATTGGAGTGAGAGGTTTTTTGGTGGTGGGTTCGCTACGCCTGTTATTGAAGGAGCAGGCGTAACGCTACGTATTTTATCAGGGCTCTAAGCTTGACCATGCTGATCCCAAGTGCTAAACTGTGCAGGCCCATAATGTTAAATGTTTGGTCACTAGCAGCGTTTATTTCTGCTCACTTGTTCGTTTGTTGTCCATGCACAGAATGCAGGAGTACGGCATCTGTTCCGCCGACAGACTTATCTGTTTCGGACAGCTGCTCGGAATGTGCGACCAAGTCAGTTTTTCTCTTGGTGCGTACTTTCAACTTAAACTTCTCTACTGCACTCCACCCTAATGGATGATTATTTGCAGGGCTGACAAATTTAAACAACCCTTGCGAAAGGTGCACGAAGTGACTCGAATCTTTGCCGCGGCCGGGATTCAAACCGACGCGCTGTCGAGCCTGTAATCCGAGCTCCGCGACTTATACCACTCGGCCACAACCCTACACGCATTATGCATTTGCACTCTTGATCTTACATAATAGTGGGTGCAATGGCACATCTATGCCATTGCACCCATTATTTTGTCCAGTAATTATCCATGTTGAGACCAATTACTGTAATTATTAGTCAATTAACCACTGTGTTTCCCGCACTAATTTGATCAAACTCTTATTAGTTGCATTATTCATATAATTAAAGATGCCATAAAACTGATCAAAATTGATCCAAAATCCCCACGGTGTTTTGTATCAGGCCAGGCGGGGTACTCGGTGTACAAGTACGTGCCGTACGGCCCTGTTGAAGAGGTTCTTCCCTATCTCTCCCGGCGGGCCACGGAGAACAAGGGCGTGCTGGTCAAGGTGAAGAAGGAGAAGCGCCTCCTCCGCACAGAAATCTGGCGACGCTTCCGCAGCTTCCAGTGGTTCTACCGACCGACCGTCCCGGCAACCGGCAACCAGGTCATGCCAGCCGCCGTCAGCGACTCGACTCAGATAAATGAGTTTAAATAGCGAGGTTGGCTCTGGGATTTATGTGTGGTGATCGGCATGGTTAAGTTTAGCTCTGATAAAACATGCGTAGCGTTAAGCCTGCTCCTTCAAAGAGTATAATCCAACGCATGCATAAACCCATGTTTCCGTGCATGCGCGAAAAAAAGTACGAGCGGCAAAATGACGTTACAGTTCCATTGACTGCTACTGCGTGCGTGCGCTTGCAGCAGCAGCGATCATTATTTGGCATTGTGACGTCAGCTCACCGTTTTTGGCTTTTATTCATGTAATCACGCTTTCATGCAACGTTGGGTTAGTCGGTAGGACCGGCGCACTGCCACTGCGCAGCCCTTGCAAACCATGTAGGCTTGCGTGAACACATGGTCGAGTTTAAAGTATTCCTTCACGTGGTCGATTTTCATGCGTGATGCTACGCCTGCGTGTTTCAAATTAAGCGTACAATTTGCATCTTACCCTGATTGTATGCTTATGATGTCTAACAAAAACTTAACCCAGCTGATAGGTTAGATGTTATTAATTTAATACACGCTGCACTGTATTATGTAGGCTATTCTGGTGTAGATATTTGGTGATTAATGGCAAATGTGGTGTAACGTGTTTGGATTTTTTTCTCAATTTTTTCGATTTGTATGATGATCTAAGGTTTGCAGTTGATCTTATTTAATTTATACGATATTGTAGAAAGTTTTTTTGTGAGTTTTATATTGCAATTTTCTTTTTCGATGATAATATCTGCTATACATTTCTATTAGTTGACAAAGATTTGCATTTGTGTAGCTCAAGCGTATTCTTTCGTTTCACCGGTGACATAGGACTCTGGTTTTATGTGGCAATCTGAAAGTTTTACAAAGATCAACTGTTGATGTCCGGATTTTGTTCGAAAAGAACTTTGTGTCTATTTTTATTTAATGATCTAGACAAATTAAATATAAAGACCTTATCACTTTAAATAGAAGAATTATAGGATTTCAGTTGCAGTGTAAGTTCTTACATTTATAGTTTTTCAGCTTTAACAGCACTTGCCTGCATCATTTTTAGAAGGCATACATATGGAACAACTGACAGCTGAATGTGGTTAATTTCTGAAAATGTAATGTTTTTTCTCATACTGTCGACGTGTACTCATACAACGACAGATAAATCACCATTGGAGTAAGTTATTGTGTAAGCTAAACAATTAAATTTGGGTTATCCAGCCCACTGTGGCAATGGAAATTATGTAGTATTTAGTACGATAAACGAAATATTTCCGTGAAATTAATATCAATGATCATGTTAACAGTTTATAAGCCGAGAGAGCTGTAGCACTTTGTTACGCTATTTGCATTCACGTTTTGAGCTTATATGGTAGCGGTATTTCAAAGTTCTGTAGCTGTTACATATTCAGTTTCTCTTGCACTATCGCGTTACAACTGTGTTTTTGTGGGTAGCAGTACGGTACTTTGATTTTATTGGGATTGGTATTGTTTATTCTCATCGCTAGCAGCTGACCATTTTTCTATACTGTATGTCGTGATATTGTAATTGTATATAATATAATTATAATTTATCGATCTGACGTTCTATACAGCCGTAGAGTTAATAAATTTATGGTACAGTGGCATTATTACGACAGGCTACTAATTTTATATTATTTAAAGTCTTTTTCGCTGTTCTGAAATATTGTGGGGACTCCTGGCATATGATCCACTCGGCCTGGGGGATATTCGACCCTACTCTACACATGTTCTGCTCAAGCAAATAGTCCATCGTATCTCAAGTTTTTGTGCTATCCCCTCATGCTTTCATTCTTTCCATGCTCCCCTTAATGAACTATGCTTCCCCTTTCTATACGAGCAGTCCAGTTTTGCTTTCTTCAAAATTGAGTTAATTTCCACAATTTCCGTGGTTAAGACTGGCTCCTTGATAACTTCCTTCTTCATATGGGCATACCTTCAAATTTGTTATCTTATTTTCATTAAGATACTCTTTCCATCGTTATAACCCATCCTTCACCATGACAACATTTTATAAGCGTCTTTGCTTTTTTCTTCCATTTTTTACACCCCAATTATAATTTAAATCCATTTTCTTACAAGTAGAGTTACAGATATTTTTTTAAGCGCGTGATTCATATACAAAAGGGCTTTGAGGAAAAACATCTGGAAGCATTTGATTGCTACTACCGCTATCAAATTGTGAGACAGGCTGTTGGAACATTTTGTTTATGGAATGCAAATATATGCTGAATCTATTTACAAATGCAGTGTTTATTTAGTGTGTATTTCTTGGCATAATCTGCTTCGCATGTGGACTCGGCGCCTACAGGGTTTGAGACTAGAATAGGACTAGATCTATAGTCTGAGATTACGGTTTGAGGATCTATCTCTACTGTTGGACTAGATCTAAAGTTAGTAAGATCAGGACGTGAGGATCTTTCTATCATTGGACTAAGTTACATCTAAAGTTTATTGGATTATGATTGAAGGATCTCTCTATTGTTGAAAAGTTTGTAGAATTTATTAATGATTCCCTTAGGATCTTGACGATGTCGAAAGCCCTCACTATGTGCTACAAAATTTGTTGTCGTATGTAACCATAGAGCAACATAAACAACTGAAAGGCGCTTGGCTTTTTCGTACTCTTTTTGCAGAAAGGCGTCTTTTCTCTTGAGCACCTGCTTTTTATGTTTTTAGCAATTGTCGGCGGTGTTGTTCGTTGGATATAAATAAAAATCGTTCAGAACATTTTTTAATATGTAAAAGTATACGTACGAGCTACACTGATATTAATTGTGCCCTATTGTCAATGATTTTTTTGTAAAGCAAGTTTCTTATCGACAGAGATTTTGTGGTCTTATTAATCAATTATTAATGCAATGTATGCGCGTTTTATTTCTGCACTAACGCGTTACATATTGTTATAACACCATGATATTTTTGTGCCGTTTGGATCGGTTCTGTGCTGTACTGTACCCAGTAAGTTTGCTTGTGAAAATCGTGGGCATCATTGCTTTTGTGCTGTTTTCTATTGTGCAATGTGCCTATACTTGAGATTTTGCTTTCGCAATCTATACTCAGATTTTAGCTGAAGGTTTTTTTTATAACTTAATGATAATTTTATAAATAAAAAATTCATGAAAGAAAGCTATTTACTAGTAATTTAGAGATGTTAAGCTTGAGCTTTGCATCTATACAAGTTTCTCGGATACTCGTCTTTAGCAATGCAAGTGTACTGTAAACCATTTTAGTTGCATGTCATTTTGGCGGTTTTGCCTCTCAAAAATCTTGCTGCACTTAAATTTCGCATTTTTGAGGACTGTCCAAATATACATAGTTTCCACTGCTTTATTTTTACTGCGTGTAATATTGGCAAATTTCCTGAATTCGCCAAATTCGCCAAGATTACATGCACGCGAAAATTTCATGTTTTACAGTACCGTATATAATTATCAGCAATGATCTGGCATTTTGAATTAGAGTAATTTACCATTGTGTTGTAGCCAATACATTTTTTTATATAAAGATAACGAGATTACCCTTAAATATTTTTTTAACTATTGCATCTATTCACGTGTCCTTTTTACATTGCTTTTAAAATTCTAATGATAGAAATTTATTACTATCGTGTCTCCAAATCCAACTGGGATACGGTTGTACCAATAATCAATTGACAGACTAAGAGCTGGTTTCTCCAACACGGTTTCAGTGATGGTTCAGGATTTATTCTGTGCAAAAAGGTGCGTTAAATCCTGAACCATCATTAAATCCGTGTTGGAAAAAGCAGGCCTTAATGATTTAAAATATCAATTGTCTATTTTGAATTACTTTCTTTGTTACTCTAGATGAGCTTCATGTATAAACTTATTCTACTTCGCTTTCATAATATTGCATATTTGTAAAATCTAAGAAAAGATTTGTGCAATAACAATTATTACTAGCAATTAACTTTTAGTATATTCGTGTATTGCTGTGGTTTCTTTCATTTTCTATACATAAACCAAGACTTCATGTTAATATAACACAGTTGCAGTGCTTTATATCTTAATATTCTTCTTTACTAGGCATGAATGTGTCTTTAAATAAATCTGAAGGAGTGCAATGTAATCTATGAGCCAAGAATCATTTACATTTGTATGATGAAAATTATATCAGATCGACTCCATAAGAAATGCAAATCATTAACAAATATAATAGCCTGTTGCTCAAAAATCTTGGATAAATATATCGATGCAAAATGATTTGTGTTCATTTTTCTATAAAGATTAATTTGCCAGTAACTAATGAGGTTGACAATAACTCATTTATTTATAATTATTAACTTGCCCGAAACAAATGATAGGTAAAAATGATCACTATAGTTGAGCCATTTAACATCTTACAAATTCAACAAGACAGCAAATAATACCAAGGGATTTATGCATTGTCCACTAATGCAATACAATGACAATTTGTCAATGTAAATGTATTTATTTAGGCAATAATTCTCAACATTTCTAATGTCAGCAGTCAGACACTTAGCACTTTTGAAATAGTCATTTGTGAATGTCGCGAAAAAAGTAACATCTGCTTGATCATCAGTCGTGCGATTCATTTAGATGATGCCGATCTGAAACGCAAGAAATAAACTACAATGAGTCTCCGCAATAACATATATTATGAACGATGCTCTAAAAAATGCCGACTCACACTGCAACAAGTAACACCATAGCATGTGTCTCAATGCAGAAAACGTTAAAGTCTCAATGCAGAGAGAGGGCATTCATTTGTGGGCAGCAGTCATAAAATAAACGCACGAGAAGGGCAACTTAAATTGCTATTCGGTATATCAATAATATCCATATTAAGTGCCTCCTAGAAATTAATAGACGACAAATTACAAGATTTTATAAATAAGTTCAAATTACTAAAAGTATTCAATAATATATATATTTTTTATTATCTGACCTTTGCAATAAAAAAATTAAGAAGCCTCTAAAGCTTGTGTGAGCCTGCATGACTCCAACACATGTCAATGAGCCAGTGAGGCGATGATGAATAACATATGATCTATTATCTTTGATTAAAAAGTGAACATAATTCATTTACAAACAACATAATAAACGAGGTAGAACGATACAAACCTTGTTAGCCACATCAAGCGCGTCGTAGTCTGGCGCTAGGCGAACGTACGCTTTCTTCTCTCCATCCGGCCTGAGTGAACAACAAAAGTCGTGTTTCAATCGCCGCACAAACAAAATTTGAGTTTCATCGCCACGTTCAGTCGCAATGGATGATCAATTTTCCTTTCAACAAAAAACTACTCATACTCTAATACACAATTAGGTATTTCACATGCTGCTATTACTGATATTGAGGCTTTTTTTAAACTATGGCATTATATATATGACATTGATGCGACGTGACCAGCCAAGATGGCTGACAGGATTTTAGCGCTGTGCGATTTACTGTGTTTCGCGGTTCATTTCATGCGAAA
>JAQIWG010003181.1:0-18452 GCA_034695025.1 Chamaedrilus cognettii
GGGGCGGGAGAAAGGGTGCCGGATAGCAGGGTCAGATTTCGGTATGTCCGTGTAAGAAGAACAGTTAATTTATGGTGAAAAAAAATGCGTTTTCATTTTTTTTTTTTTTTTTTTTCTTTTCACGGCAATATTGGCTTTATAGTCGGTTTCGACGTTGTAATGCGTCATTGGGACCTCAGATAAAGTGAGATGTAAAGTATTAAGGTGTGCTACACAGCCTCTGAGCGCTACTGTAGCGAGCCCTTGCTATGCAAGGAACAACCTGATGTGTAGTTCTATGTTCTATGACATCAGCATGTTGTGTTGGTTTTTAAATCACCTACATTTTATAATGGCACTAAGTCAGTTTGGTATCGATATTTAATTGAAGGCGGTTATTTTTTATTCTACAGTATTCAAACCATTATGTATTACAGTAGTAACATCGCAAATCTAAGCGTTGAGGGGGTGAGCGTAGAAATGGCTGTGAATGGTGAATGCGCCTTACCCTATGGTCAATTTAACAAAAACTTGTTGAGACTTTGAACTAATGCGTGGATGCTAGGGAGAGAAGTGAGCGACTTCCCCGTCTTTACCGACGCGTGTATGTCTTGTATTATATTAGTCATTCCAATATGTTACTGTAGCTGTGATTTGGTCTCGGCCCCCCCCCTCGCAGTTTTGACGATTTTCTATTTGATATTGTTAGATTTCCTTATAGATTCTTTTTACATTTTTAGATTCTTTTTGGATACTGTTATATTTTTGATTTATTTTAACTAATTTTATTGCGTTATTATCTTGTATGAAGCACGCGAGTCATTATTTCCATTATTAATATTGTAAACATGGATGTGTATTCTTCTTTCATTAGTGGCTTCAGTACTGCTGTGGTCTGTATTGTGTGCATCTTATGATGTTGCGTGCATCTTATGATGTTGTGTGCATCTTATACTGCATGATATTGAATTATGTGTATTATTGCCAGTCTGCCTGCATAGTAACCACTGCAAAACATGAAAGTTTTGCTGCGTGTTATTTTACTAATTTTGCGTTCAGAATTTTCGCTGCGCTTAATTTTAACGTTTTGAGAACCGCACATTACTGTAAAACATGAAATTTTCGCGTGAATTAAATTTTTCGAATTTTCGCTATTTTGGCGAAATCCACTGAAATTACATGCGGTAAAAATTAAGCTGCTGAAGCCATTTATAACTGGCAGTTCTCAAAACGCAAAAATTAAGTGCTGTAAAATTTCTAAGAGGCAAAGCCATTTGGAAATGAATAGATGCTGCCACAACCCTTTAAAAATAATTAAATCGGATGCGAACGAAGGCAAAATTGAAAGTCGCCTCAAGCCATTTAAAAATGAATGGACGTTGCCACAACCCTTTACGCTTATAGAGAACAAGAGACTCAGAAGCATTTATTGCTAAATGATGTGTTTATACATAGATTTAAAGTGCACATTCAACACTTGCATTGTACTGGTAACCTGTGTTGCAAATCGTATCGCCTTTGATAAAGCTAGCTTTGATTGCTATTGATGTATAAATACATTCTAAAAATGATGCAGTTGTTCCCACTACCTGCGTTGATTGTAAGAAAAGTAAAAAAACATTTTTGAGTTGTATAATGAACAGTTACAATGATCTCATGTATAGAGTTACAATCTTCTTATGTAAAAATAGATAGAAAGCAGAGTAAAATAAGCTAGTTACAAAATTAAATGGAGTAAACTAGAGTGATATTGACAGTTACAATAATCTCAAGTAGACCTGTACATGTAGCCTAGATCTATCAGCATTATACGTTCGGCTAGATCAAGCATTTGCAGTTATCTATATGAACACTCATAAATAATCAAATAACATGACATGTACATTTAGCATGCCAAAGAAAATTTGAAATTCAAATTGTTTTAATTAACCTAACGCTTCGGGTCAGGAACGCCTTCGCCGCTATGTGAGCTAGATGGACATGTAGGGCTTGGGACTGAACGTGCTAAATACACTCCAAAATTCTTTAGTTATGTAAAATTTGGTTTAGTGAAAAATTCTTATTATGAATGATACAATTTCTGGAGTAGTAATAGTACCGTACCCGTAGTAAATTAGCCCGATATCAGTCACAAATTTAAATACCACGACAGGCAGGGGAGGACACTTGCACTTGCTGGCTCGCACACAGTCAATAGCCCTTCTCAGCACCCACCTTAAATATAACAGTCTGTGCCCCTCCACCCTCTAAAACAATAGTTTTGCACAGCTGTCCGGTACCGCGCAAGGCGGGACAGGGGTGGTTAGGGATCGGGGGGACGGGGGCGGGGAGTAGAGGGCGTGCACGAGCCCCACGGCGAAAAGCGAGCGGTTGCGGTAGACGGCGGAGGCGAGCAGGTCGGTGGAGGGGTGGGAGAGGGTGCGCGTGGAGAGGTGGACACTGCGCCCGGAGTCCTGACCCAGGATGACCTGCACCACCAGCTTGTGTCTGCAACATGTAGCCAGTGTAGTCTAAACCGGTGTGAACACATGGACATCATCATTGCGACATTGCGCAATAAACATTTCACACGTAATTACGACAGCGTATCTCCGGCCTCGTGGCGTGACAGTTTTTAGGGGCGGGGGGGGGCAGACAGGTTAATAGGGGAGCAAATATTCTGGGGGCAGGGAGGAAAATGTCAAATTTGTAGAGAGCAGCTGGGCAGAGGCCTCGAGCATCGATAAAATGCCCCCCTTGCCCCCCCTCACGCCACGGGCTGGCTGTGTAGCCGACCTCTCCAATTTGATGTCCTTCGTCCTGTCCTTAATGATGGAGCAGAGGTCCCGCGTCCTCCTGCTGCACAGCCCCGGCTCGTAGGCGAGGTTCCACAGGTAGGCATCCAGCACCTCCCTCAGCATGCCCTCCACGGCGCTGAACGCAGCCACGCTGCAGCCCACCCCCTGAGGTGGCCCGCCAGCTCCAGAGCCCCCGCCACACTCTCCCGGATGGGGCCCGTCAGCCCCCTTGCCCTTGCCCTCACTCCTCGCTTCTAAGTTACCTAGTAGTTCATTCCCGGCTCCCCTTTCCCCGCCCAGATCCCCCGTCTCCACATCCCGACCCAGATTCCCCGTCCCCACATCCCGGACACAAAATTCACAGGTCATGACGGCTTGGTAGCTCGCTAATTCCGACAAGGACTCAGTGGAGTTGACTGTTCCTCCCTCGAGTTCGCATTGCGTCGAGCCGTCGATTGCCGACTATGCTGAGTTTGCTCGCGCGCAAGCGCGCGCTAAGAATCGATGCAGTAAACGCGTTCACACGCAACTAACCTGGTCATTAATTAACTCTGTATCATCTGCGTACCACGTTGCCATTTGAAAACATTTATTTACCCGCGTATTAAAGGGGTATTTCTTATAACCCGATTTGCACATTCAAGTTTCTGGTCTGGTTTTGTAGGCCGCGGACGCAGAGAAGAAGCGACTGAACCGCTGAATGCAGGTGTGGACTATTCTAATAGACTGGAGTTGAACTATACGTTGTTCAGTTTGTACACTATAGGCTATAGTTTAGCGAGGCTTTGTATAACGGCGTTGTATAGGCCATACAGTCAGAAATCTAATTTAAATCACCTAACGGATCAATGCTACGCAATACATACTGAGGCCTACTGGCCATAAGCTTACTAAATTAATTAAGTCGCGCCTGGCGCAGCGTTTATAATTAGCAACTCGCTGCATCAGCCGAGCCTATAACAGTGTTGTAGATCGATAGCCTAGGAACTGCCGTTGCCGCAGCTGCACAGACTGCTGTTAATGTATGCTGCTGCCGAGCAGGTATAGGACACGCACGAAAATGTGCGCCTATGATTGGAAACGGGGGTTGAATTTTGAGGACCGTGTGTAGTATCAAAGACTAGTACGGTCCGGTTCTGAGTATGAGGGCCACCTTAGAACCGCTCCCCCTTCTTTTGTCGTTTTTGCGACTCGCCCGGGGAGCTCTGGGCTGCAAGTCTATTCTTTGTTCCCCGACTTGCTGGGGTATTTGATTGGAAAACTACGTACAATGTCATATATGTAGGCTCTACTCCAACACGCCGGATGCATTGATTGACGGTCCAGGCATTCATTGGAATAAATCCGGGTGATTGCCTGCTCGAATAGCCTACCTGCAGTCTGGGCTCTGCCTAGGTTACTGGCCTGTAATGTCATGTACATGTAAGATGGTGACTACTTTCTTCGAGAATATGAGCCATATAGACACATGTACAGGTAGAATCGTATTAGCCTATGCAATAGAGCTCCCCGGGCTTGTCGTAAAAGGCGACTAAAGAAAAGGGGGAGCGGTTCTCTGCCGGCTCTCTTGCACAGAACCGGACTGTATGCCCTTGTTTACGACACACACGATCCCTATACTACACATAACAAAAACAAAAGCCTATGCAACTAGGTCATAAATACTGAGTCATTTAGATACAGCCTATAGCTGTCTAATTTGGATTTTGGACGCAACATTCAAAAGGGCAAGTAGGCCTAAGCCCGGCTGATTAGTGATTACGCCTAGATTGATGCAAACAGCTGGGCCAAGTGAATCCAGCCACAGAGCTCAGATTTCAACTACACTAAAGGGTTACTCAGCCTGTTTAACATGTACAATCGTACCTTTAGGCAATACAATCAGCATTCTTGTATAATAAGGGACCCGTAGGGTGATTGATGTATACATGAGAACATAGTCCAGATTAAACTTCAGGGGGGGGGGGGCGGGGGCGGGGGCAAGCGGTATTGACATCGGCAGACCCATATCTGCGACCGAAGGGGGCGGGGCAATCTAGCGCACAAGGCGATTTTGCATATTCAAATTTGGATATAAATTACGCACAAATTTAACACAGCAAAATTTCATGTAGAAGAATTAAGAAAAATTCGGCGTCGGGGGTGAACCTATCTCCCTTCGACCCCACTGTGCAAATGATCTCACTCGATACATGGACATGTATTCGATGAAACATGAATGCAGGGCTACCTGCAAGCACGAGAACCTAATTATAGGGTGGCGCTTTGATTGCCCTAATTGGATGCGCGGCGCACTGCAGTGACTACGTGATCCTAAGAAAGGCTCACTCACAGCCACAACAACAATTTGCATCCACAAAAAGGTGAACATCGACAAGATAAAGTTGCGAAAGAAAAGATCGCAAGATAAAGGTGATCCACAAGATAAAGCTGCATCCACCAGAAAACTTCACATCCACAAGAAAAGCTCACAGAGCTTCAAAGAGCACCAATTTGATCGGGTGGTCTAGGCCTATATACACATAAACCGAAGTAGCAACACAACCCTCCACAGCGAATGTAGGTTCACGCGTGAGCGGCCCAGCTCACAGCCTAGATCACTAGCCAAGATCACTAGCCTAGATCACTAGCTAAGATCACTAGCCTAGATCACTAGCTAACATTACTAGCCTAGATCACTAGCTAAGATCACTAGCCTAGATCACTAGCTAAGATCACTAGCCTAGATCACTAGCTAAGATCACTAACCTAGATCACTAGCATAGATCACTAGCATAGATCACTAGCATAAATCACTAGCCTAAATCACTAGCGTAGATCACTAGCCTAGATCACTAGCTAAGATCACTAGCCTAGATCACTAGCTAAGATCACTAGCCTAGATCACTAGCCTAGATCACTAGCCTAGATCACTAGCCTAGATCACTAGCTAAGATCACTAGCCTAGATCACTAGCCTAGATCACTAGCCTAGATCACTAGCCTAGATCACTAGCCTAGATCACTAGCCTAGATCACTAGCATAGATCACTAGCCTAGATCACTAGCCTAGATCACTAGCATAGATCACTAGCTTAGATCACTATTCAGCCTAGATCTAGGCATCACTGAGCGACCAATAAGCATTAGCAGCACTCTCATCGGCGAAAATCAGATGAGGGACATTTTTTGAATCGAGAGCTGGAAAATTTAGATGAGCGGGGTGAGGTTTCTGAAAGGTATATGTGGGCGTTGAAGAAATCCCTTGACGGGAGAGCGGGGGGGGGGGAGGGGCGGGCGAGAGTGGGTGGGGCCGGGGGGTAGGAACGATTTTTTGTCAAAAAATTTACCATGTGAAAAAGGCTTTCAATTCTCCTCACCAATCAAACCTACTATATATACCAGAGCCATAAAAACATCGGAGGGTATTTTAAAACTGAGGTAGCGGGTTTTAAATAGTCTCAAGTGCCTGCGGGGCTAAAAAGGTCAAAACTCGACGCCCCGGGGTTTTTTTTCGGTAGTGGGAGCGTTGAAAATTGTAGTGGGAAGGAATATCTGTTGTTCTCCACCAATCGATGCGAGTACTGAGCAAAGGTAGGCGGCATGAAACCGATCTATCTTCAATGCAAGGCAATTTTGACGAAAGCGCGTGAAATCGCACTGCTGGGATGATGCAACGGGCGCCGTGTAACTTAAAGGCTTACAAGGCAGGCAAGCAGGCTTACAAGGCGTTGCATCAAACTCAATTAGCACTAGGGTCGCTCGGCTAGTATCAAGTGCAGTTAAAGCTAGTGGTGTTGTGAAGTGCATCTAGGCCGCTAGGTTCTCAAGCATAGGCCTACACTGTATTGGACTACTACTGCATTGTGAATATTCACATGACTGCGCCTATAGGAAGTAGCGCGGCTATTTAAGAAGATTGCCTCGGCTGCTATCTATTTAAGCTGAATAGATGTGAATTCACATGCAAACAAAAGAAGCGGACGCAGCAAGACATACATGACAGGTCCTAGGTGAGAGACTGATGCATAACGACAGGTTATTTCGCTTTGAAGAATTCAAAGAGAAACTTTTCGAGAGATTGTGTCGTGGAAAGTGTTTCGATCCTAAACACAGATCATTCTTCGATCCTAAGCAGAGATCCTTCTTCAACCCAAGACAAGGATCCTTCTTCGATCCTCATCGCGTGTTCGACCCTATGCACGACAGACTCAGCCACTATCAGATGAGACACTGTCGCGGCGGACACAGAATGAGTCTCCTCAAAAGCGTAAGAAATTAAATTAACATTCTGGCTTCTGAAATTAGTTCTGTTCTGCGACGAATACTGAGCACTTTATATCACATGTTGAAAATAATTTTTGCTGAGAAAAAGAGCTGCGGAGAATAATAGAAATAAAAAAGCTGCCTTCAAGCAGCGTTTACTATAAGTACTTCAATTAAGCTGCTAAGGCGCATAGTTGCACCAAAGGAAGATAAAAGCAACCTGACAACCAAGTATTATGTAACAAAGAAACCGAACAACAAGGAAACGACAACAATCATGACACCTTGACAAAAATGAAGCACAGAGTTGGTAACTTTTGAGATGAATGAATTGAAAAATATCGTTTATTAAAGGGATGGCAACGGCCATTTTCAGCTTTTCCGACCCTTGGGGGGGGGGGGGGGAGGGGAGCTATCATCTACATATTTAATCTGCCAGTCTTCGGAAGTTTTAAGAACTACATTGTATTATGCTAACGGCTAACGTCTATTCTGTCGACAGATGGTCATGGTAGCGATCGGAGTGTACTCAGGCATCTACATCGATCAGAACTACAAGGTGTGTACAACGCAGCCTACAATGTACAATGTACATGTAGGATTGTGGGCTTTTGTTGATCATCTAGCCTAGTTTAAGAATTTGTTGAATTGAATTTTATTGATAATATGTGATCTTAGCAGCGAAATCGTAATCAAATATTTCTATTTGCTTTCGTATTTGCAAACTAAAGAATCAGTAACAAATAATTTACAACTTTGTAGCCAGATTTTCTAATTCTATAATTTAACACGTGGACTGCGTCACTCGAAGCAATAATCCTGTAGCATACTGAAGGCATTCAGTTTATTGTGGAGTAAAAATAAACAAGAATTTTAAAGAATCGTAAACCAATTGAAATTTTCTCCCCAATATGCCCATGCCTTAAGTTGTGCAGTATTTGATAGTGGTTCTTGAGTGTAAGTTCTAACCGTGTGTTGTTACAAAGACTACTACGGTCTGGTTCAATGACTCGGGGCCAAGCAAAAAAGCCCTCCCCCTTCTCTAGCCATCTATTACGGAACGCCAGAGAAGCTCTGGGCTGCAAACAACAATTGTTCTTTGTTCCCCGGTTTGCATGCAATCAGAGATTATAGATCATCAGCATGCTTGGTTACAGGTGGAGAGAGTAGATGCACCGAAAGAACTCTGGCATAAGGTCAAGGCCTTCGCTGCCAAGTACAGGAAGTCCGACACCCTCCCTCCCCCCACTGGAGCAGATCTCAGGGACGCACCCTCCCCCTCCCCCCCATCATCGAAATGATGCAACAGACTGAACCAGGATCAGTTTAGTTCTGATAAAACATGCGTAGCATTACGCATGCTGCCTCTAAAACTGGAGTATAGAGTAACCGCTCAGCCTTTTAAAACAGCGTAGGATTACGACGCGATAGTCGATTTTCATTTCACGCCTGCCTGCTTCAAATTATGCGTACAATTTGCATTGAACACACATTGTATGTGTATACATACATACGTAGCATATCATACAATATGTATGATGTTCTACGCCCACTAAACTGAATTCTGAACTGAACTGCTCGCCAATAGGGGCGATGTGGAGAGATGTAGTGACCAGAGCACCCCACTAGGGGAGGGTCTGAGAAATGTGTATTACCGGGACGCGTAGATCTATATTTGGCTGCTGTTTATCTGTGATACGAAGTTTGGCATTTTCATCCTGTATATAGTCAAATTGTTCAGTTTGACCTGGTTTTTGACATTCTGCTTGTTTTTGACACGTATTCTATTTCTGCACTGGAGCAATTAACATGAGAAATAATTAATAATCAATGATGATGAGGGCAGTAGTAATCGTCGTAGTGGTGGTGGTGGGAGGAGTGGGAGTAGTAGTGGGAGGAGTGGGAGTAGTAGTGGGAGGAGTGGGAGTAGTAACGAAGGGGGGTCGAAGGGTCGAAGCCTAATCCCTGGACCAATTATAATATCTCCTGCAGCGATGGCTGGCCTGCTATTGGCTGCCATCTTATTACAACACCCAAGTAGCAATGCGTCTACTAGTTAGCCTAACGGCCTAACCTTCTTACGCCTCCACGATATTTATTCATTTTCTTTAATCCTCCTGTTCATATAATTCTATATTTATCCCTCTCTGTACACAGAGGTGCCCACTCATTAAATGGGCACCCACCTAGTAAATGGGAATCCCCCTATTAAGAGACTGGAAATAAAAACAGTAGAAGTGCTAGTGGAAGTAGTTGCAGAAGAAGTAGAAGTATTAGCAGAGACAATTTGTTATGCGCCCACTTTCCAGGAAACATCGCTTCGCTGCCGTACAATGCCGTAAATGTTCGAGACGTTCTGCACTACACCAACAAAAGTAAATAGTCAGCAGGCATCAGAAGCGTCGCGGCGCCATAATGAAGAAGAATTGTATCAGTGCGTTGTTGTTGGACTCCAGTGTGTCTAGTCCATGCACGGCTTGTTGTAAACTTTTGTTGTAAACTGCTTGTTGCAAAATAAAATATAGGCTATACTAAGGAATGCGGGTGTTAGCTAGCAGCATACGTACAGAGGAGAGTCACATGATTGCAGCGAATGCGAGTTGTATTTGTCATGCAGACAATTAACAGACTAAGGTGACAATGATGATAACGATGTCTGCATTCTATAGACGTACACTGGGGCGACAAGACCAGTGTTACCAGCACAACGGAATAAACGCGTATCAGACTATAAATATATACAGCTCATACTATACAACCAGCCCATACGGCAACGGCTTCAAGAGAGTTCTCAACATACATGCAGCAGTAAGAGAGTGTTGTGGTTGGACAGCAGCGAGGGTAACCAGTTAACATCTACTACACACCATCTACAGAGTTAACACAAGTCACATACAAGATGTTTTGTTGCATGTTATTTTTGCGGCTTTGCCTCTCAGAATTTTGCTTGCTTTAATTTTTGCGTGTTGAGGACTGCCCATTATATAAAGCTTCTGGAGCTTCATTTTCGATGCATGTAATTTTTTGGATTTATACAGATTCGCAAAATTGACACGCGCGCGAATTTTTTTGTTTTACAATATTGCAAAATTTATGCGATTTGTGCCTGCAAACTGCTATATGCAACCGCAAAATTTCATTAAAATATTCCCTAAGTCCTGCAACTCTGGACATTGAGGGCTGGTTTCTCCAACACGGATTTACTGGTGACTCAGGATTTAGCCTATGAAAAAAGGTGGGTTAAATCCTGAACCACCAATAAATCCATGTTGGAGAAACCATGCAGCCCTGATGGTAGTTTAGAAACCATTTAAACCATGTAGCCCATTCAAATCTCCGAACAAAGCCTTACATTACAGCAGATCCGCTATCTGCAGTGACGCAGATTACATTTGACACTATGACATCATATAATGCACAGACTGTCATCAACTCAGCAGAGCAGCCGACAGTCCAATCACAATTTTGCTCACTAAATTTAAATAAAGCTTGCCAAGCCTGCAAATCACAGCACTGGTTTATGACGTCGTAGGTGACTAATCTTTTTTTACGTTGTCAACGCTTTTAACAGCCAATCAGAGAGCATTCGAGGTCGTTAACGATCAGTTCACTGACACTGTACCTCAACACACCGTACGCTGTAAGCCTCAACACAATGCTAAACCAACAAAAGTGCAATAAATAAACATACTATTAAATAAAGGAACGCGTAGGAAATTCCAAGTCAATTTCAGAAATAGCCCAGAACACAAGTGATAAACTCACCAAAAAATGATTAGCAACCGACAGCGACATGAAAACACAAAATATTTACGTTTCCTAACAATCACACTTTGTTACCGTTTAAAGTAGTTTTTAAATGTTTGGTGAAACACGAGTCCCAAATTCAAATGCCAGCTACAAGCATCTAGCAGTGAAAAAGAACGAGCTAATCAATGTTATCTAATACACGCGTTCACTCTAATACTATCTTCTCAACTTACATTGGAAGTTCAATACAGAAAATAAATGTAGCCTTATCACGTCTTATTGATTCAGTGTAGCCTCCCATTTATTCCTGACATTTAGCCACAGGGAAATAAAGAAACATCTCTCCTGTGCCTATTGGCTCATATGCTATTGATGTTCACATAATTCATACATATATCTGGTTCTTAGATTGACATTTCTCATATACAGCGTACACGGAGAGCCAAAAAAAAACAAATTGCCTCCCAATTTCTCATCATACTCTATCAAAGCTCCAAAAACTTTTATTTTTTCCTGTTTCATTTCATAACATCTTGTAAGTTATTTATCTTGTTTATTTAAAGCGTTCATCATGAATTAGCCTAAACGCTTATCACAGTGAAGCAACGGAGGCCCCATGACTGTGAAAGAACAGCAGAAGAGTATTGGGCGTACATCCCATATTATACTCTTAGTTAAGCGCTTCTAAAAAAAGCAAATTTGGAATATGTCAACGTCTAACCGCCGCCTATATTTTCTGAAAATCTTCAAAATTAAAGACTCTCTAGGCAAACTAAGCCAGTTACAAACACAATTCAAGATTCGTTCTAAAAATAGAGTGCAACTAACAACGAACTGTGCAACAAAACATCACTAAACAAGCCAAGTGCAGACAGTTAAACGCAGATAGTTAAACGCAGTCATGTGAATGAAAAACAAACTAACATAAAAACAAAAGCAGCTAGTGGCAGAGGAGGAACTTCGGGACCAATGGGGCAGCATTGGCCCTAAGTCAGGGGTTCTCAACCTGTGTTCCGCGGAACACTGGTGTTCCGAGACAAGTAGCCAGGTGTTCCGCCGACCAACAGAAGAAAAATTAAAATGTTGATGCCTGAATTTATTATCAAAACTCGTTCATAGTTTGCCTTCATCAGTAGGCCACCGAAATGGCAGTCCTTGTTATTGCTCTGAGAAAAACCTAATCGATTCTCTCCTCCCAGATCCCAATTTTGTTTATATCTATTTGAATCAAATTTAACCTATCACGATGTCATAAATTATTCCAAGCAACATACATCCACCATTACATTACATCTAAATTAACATCAATGAACTTGGAATCAAACTTTTGTCGTCTGAAATTTACTCTAAATTGTAAGTGTTTTCGAACGGGCACAATGGGATACAGTTTAATTTTCATCCTGAAGCTTTCTTTGGTAGAAGCCGAGGGATGTCACTGGAATCAGACCAATATGTTGCAAACATCAAATGTGATCCATTCAAAAAAGATCTTCCAAAAACAGAAATGGGCTTAAGCACCCAGAATGTGAGAACCTTTAAGTTTAGACGCTGAAACCGAACTAAGCATGAAGGCATGAATGTTAACAATGCTGCTCATGTGAATAGCTCTACACCTACACTAAAGCACTACTTACTGTTTGTTTATTTTATTATTCTTGGTAGATGCGCATTATTTTAGTACTTGATAGCTTTTAAATTTTTTGCCTTTCAAAATGCTAATTACTACTCGCTTTCGGATAGTGAGATTAAAAAAAAAAAGACTCCCAAGCGATTGAAAACTGAGAAGGCCTTGAAAAATAAAAGTGCCTGCAACAGCAAAATTGCTCGGGATGTCAAGATTTTGCTCTGGTCACACTGAACAACAAGTAGCATCTAGTCACACTGAACAGCAAGTAGCCTATGCGTTCAACAACTACGCGCGGATGGGTCTCACATGACAAATTATGCATCGCTGAGGACTACGACAGTGATACAACGAACGATCGACATAGTATTAAATATATCAGCGCTCAACATCAGGGCGCATAAGAAATGTACATGATTATAGACGATTATAAACTCATAAAAAACGAGCAATTAGCGCATGAGATGCACTACTGGCTATTAATTAGCTGCGCAATCTAAACCTGTAAGGCCCGTTTATTGTACTGGTGCCAGGAGTCATTATTGTAACTTGTCATACTCGCAAAAAAAACGATAAAATTTGTGCAGGAGAATAGTGCTCATTATTGCAAATAGAACTTTTACTAATTACTAATGAGATATGCACAATTTTGCAGCTATTTAACTGCGCAAATTCGGAACGCAATTAGCGCATAAGATATGCATCATGTAGTTGCTAATTAGTTGCGCTTACTATGGAGGCAATTAGCTCAAGAGATATGCATAAGTCACCCCTAATCAGAGCGCTCCACGCCCAACAGTTCCTTACAGACTGAGACTGTAGTACGCTGTGTGACTCAGAACGCGCTCCTGATAACTATAATTATACAGCCTACCAGTCATTCATGTCTTACACCGCATCCTAGCCAGCCAGTGCTGCTGACTTGATACCACACATCCAACATTATAAACATCGATTAATAGCACACCATCAGTCAGGGTAGAAGTACAGCCATGCTGCAAGTATGCACCTATCAGCACAACCCTGCACAGCAGCAGCTGCAGCAACAACAGCAGCAGCAGCTGCAACAGCAGCAGCTGCAGCAGCTCACACGGCAAGACTTAAAAGTGTAGAGACGACACAACGTGCAATGACACTGTAAGTTACAATCGCAACAATTATTGTGTGACATATTAAACACACCTCACGCTGACACACTGGCAGCGCGATCGAGTCCCTCTGGCTGTACATGTGCGGCAATGTGGTACAGCCAACCTGCCACATCGCCGCACGTAACGTCGTAGCCGACAGACGAGCTAGATGTTGTGGTACACTCAGACACCACCACTAGTTGAACATTATCAACTTATTTGAATGCCAGAATTATCAGAATGATAATTCTGGCAACACTCCAATAATTACCATTATCAGAGGATTGACAAGAAAAAGTACAACTGCAACATAGAAAACACTAAATTAGTGATCACGTGTCAACTTAATCAACGAACAACACTGAGGGTCGACAATGTTAGCATGATTCATTTAACACCGTTGTGCCTACAAAGTGAATATTTCATTCTATATACACATCTGCACTCCACTCCTTAAGGTTCAACCTAGCGGCAGTTTAAACAAGATGCTTTTTGAGAGAGCTGGACTTTCAGATAACTGCGCAGTGCCTGCAAAACGAGCCAGAAGTAACTTCCTGTACATAGGATGCCGGTGCACAAGCCAACGGCTGAGTCAGGTGTAGGAGCACTGAAAGTAGTCCCAGCAGTGAAAGAGTCCACACAGCGCATATAAACACTGCCTCAGATCTGCAGCTTGCTGCACAGCTGTGTCACAGTTGCTACTATAAGAGTGATGACAAGACAAAGTAGAACTGATGTTTTCACAGGGATAAGATTTCAGTCCGGCACCCTATATTCAAGGGCGAGTCATAGTCCAAAAATGCTGTCCGCCAATCACAAGTCGAGCTCCTCAAACAGCTTGCGGCACCACGAGGCCGTCGGACTGGGGTAACGATCCGCGACCCGCATTCGAGCAACCTCATTGGCTGGCAACTCGGTGACCATGCTCTTGAACTCTCGGTCCAAGGCGTCTGGGGAGAAAACAAAAACGATTTACTATTGGCGTTGAGCATCAAGGACATGACTACTGACTGAGCGATTTTGTCCCTTGGCCTTACCGTAACCAATACGAGAGAAATGCATCGCACGCACAGCACATGATGAACGAAACTCATCAATAGGACTTTTAGCATTAAACAAGCAATGAGAATTCCGAGACGAACCCTAACCCTAATGCTATCTCTAATTTTCTAAACCCTAGCACTTACCCAAATCCTAACACAGTGAGTCAATTGGAAAATTTTCTTATGCGTGTGATATTTTGAAGGGGGACTGAAATCTCGGACGACTTGTTAAAGTACACAAACTGATCCTAAATGGTATTTACGCAGTCCTGATAATATTTACTCTGACATGACACTATGTACACACGCTCGAGAATATCTACACTGACACGAGATGTGAACCAGGCTCTCAGGTCAGGGCCATCAACCTAAACCACTAGGCAACATCAGTGCTTGGCAGCACAACATAGATCGACAGCAATTCAGCTCATACCCACGGGCCAGCACTATTAATCAGAGACGTACCATTTAAAGTTCTTAGTTTAAGTTCTTGCTTTAAAATAATTACGCGCGGAATAAGAAGGAAAAAGATGTCCTCACCGACGTCGATGTTCTCTCGTCCGAGCGCGACGAGGGAGAGGAAGAGGATGTCGCGGTAGATGCTGAAGAACCTGGCGGAGCTCTGGGCTGCTCCTCCCTGGAGCCCCGTGTCGGGGGAGGCCCGCCGCTTGCTGCGCTCGTTGAGGATGAGCTGGAGCGGAGTGATGACGTTGTTGGACATGATGGACGTGATGATACCTTCCATGGTGCTGCAGGCACATACAGGGAGTGATACAGGTAGAAGGGTTGAGAGCGACAGATGGAGACATACAGACAGGATGAACGTTATGACACCTTTCAAAGTACTGCACGTACGCAGGCTGATAGGTGGTCGGAGAGGCAGGCAGGAGACAAAATGAGCAGACAGGCAAAAATACACGATGACTAACGAGCACACGTTTACCCAGACAGACAAAAGGATGCAGTCGACTGTGTAGCACACAGACAGATGCATAGAGCAAGATACAGGTAGACACCACTTGAGGCAGACGCAAAAGGATACACAAAGAAACACAAGCAGAGATACATGGAGAATGAAACGATGATAGTCCGCATTCTTGGAAGCGTTCCACGTACAAGGCACAACGTATATTTGGCAATGATTAGCAGTCAATGTTGGGTGATGAAGCATCTTTATCAGACTCTCTTTACAGCGTCAAGGTCAATGTTAAGACCCCCTTAACACATATTTGAATAATTTTGCAAAAAAACATGAACCACATGGCATCATTTTGAAGCCTTTTTCATCATTTTGCTGTGCACTGCATTGAAGCAAAACCAATGAGGGATTAAGGAATGTAATGCAGAAAACAAAAACAATGTCATTGGTTCACAGAATTTTAGAACGCCTACCTCTTGGACCAATCCGGGGCTTTGTCCGACCCCGCCGCTGCGCCGCCATCTTTCCCCTGACGCTGCACTGCAATCGCAAACACATGGCATGCCGAAGAACAAAAAACGAAAATACATAGACAACACATACACACATACGCACATACGCACACTCGTAAATAGAGCGAAAAATTATATAACAGAACTTTTTAAGACTCCATTTTATATTCAATACCATGTCAACGTAGCACCCGCAAATAGTCGCAGCGCATTACAGCAATAGTAACAAAACCCGTCGTAGCTCGACACAACAAACAGATGGACGCCAAAAGAAAAATAAGACATTTTGGTGTGGTGCAAGCACTCTGCTATGGTCATCACTGGGTAAACATTAAGACGTCAGAAGTTAAACAACCATCAGAGAAACAAAGACAAGAATTCGCCGGTCACTAACTCGCAAATTTTGCGCCGTTGCAGTAAAACGAAATAAGTTATCTGAAATGCAATGAGCTGTTCTGAGAGAATAAAAACTCCCAAAAAATTTAAATCTACAAAACTGAAGAGAAGAGAAGAAGGAAGAGTAGAGGTGCAGGAGGCCGGAGGGCCGACCTTGGTTCCAGGAGAGGTACATGGGCTCGCCCCCCTCGGTGTGCAGACGGGGGTTGTCCCACATGGCACGCACCGACACGTGCCGGCTGTCACCGCACCCCCACACGCCCGACGGCTGTGACACGCGACATGGGGGGCAAAGAATAATGAGCCGTCGTTATAGACCCAAAGTGAATATTTTGTCATGCACTTACTAAACCAGGGGCATGTAACGTACGCAAGCGTTTGACTCAGCACAATCTTGCTGGTCAACGAAAAGGCAAAAATACAATCTGCGTGAGGTAGGGGTGATATGTTCGAAATACAATCGCGCAGGATGTATTTTTGCCTTTTCGTTGACCAGCAAGATTGTGCTGAGACTTGGCACAGCACAAATTTGCTTGTCAACAAAGCAGGTCACCACGCTTGCCTACTTTACACGCCCCAGAAGAACTCACTGCCATGGACGTAATTTTTCTTATATTTTAATTAGTTAGCACATAAATCCAGAGAACGAATATGAAAATATCCAATATGATGTAGCGACTCTTCAATCAAATCTAAAGTGCATAAACGATTTGAAGCCGATTTAGGACTAAATATATGACACAAATATTCAATTGTTTTAATAACGTTCTGTAGGGTATTTCTTGTCGCAAGTTTAAACTCGGTTTAATCTCTGTTTAAACTCTGAGAATTCACACATTTTTATAGCTTAATTAATTATTTACGTCAATTTTTGTTCATTTCGATATTTATCCTCGGTGTGGTGATGCGCCGTCATTAAATTAAAGAAAATAAAACGCATACGTAACTGACCAGTATTGCGCAATTATACAAGACGTCAGCCTCACAATGACAAACAAGATGGCGGCGCAGCCTCATAAAATTTACTATGTGCAGAGTCATTGTCATTCGGCATGTTTGCGCAGCAACAACTTCGTGTAACTACACCGAATCAGAATGATGCAGGCCCCAAATATTGCTCAATACCTCCAACTGAGATTGTGTTTCTTATATAACCTATTTTCCTATATAATACCTATTTGTTGCACACAATCCACACCGTGCCGTTGATGGAAAGAGCGCTGCGACAAACTGCACAACAAACTTGGAGAAAAAGTGAAAAAGGAGCGTACCACTTGGTTTTGGTTTGTGCTCTGCGCAGTCATGAGGAAACCAAGCATGTGACTGGGTACACCGATCCTCTTGAAGTACCACACCTACTCGCACAGCAGGGTACCAGTCTATACACACAGCAGCAGGGTACCAGTCGACGCTTACAGCAGAATACCAGTCTATACACACAGCAGCAGGGTACCACACCTACACGCAGCAGCATGGTACCAGTCTACACATCAGGGTACCAGTCTACACAGCAGGGTACCAGTCCACACAGCAGGGTACCAGTCTACACAGCAGGGTACCAGTCTACACAGCAGGGTACCAGTCGACACGTACAGCAGGATTCCAGTCCATACACACAGCACGTTACCAGTGTAACTGTAAGCATGTGACTGGGCACACCGATCCTCTGATAGTACCACACAGCAAAACAGGCATATCAAGCTTTTGAAAATATCTGGTAAGGTTATTTTTTGTTATTTTTTTTAACATTTGTAACTTCAGTACATACAGGGTGCAGCAAAAAAAATACCCCCCTAGCAAATTCGCGACAACTCGGCCAAAAGTAAATGTATTTCCTTGAAATATTCAGGGATTGTAGCTGAGATAATTTGATACAAGGTCCCCAAATTTTAAACAAAAACATTAATGCGTTCAAAAGTTATGAAAGTTCTTGTTAAAAAAGCAAAAAATGAAATCAACCACACGTTAAAGCGGCTTGAGTTTTTGACGTTATAAAATAGTGTCTCAGTAACGGAGCGCTTTGATTCCCTTTGAATAATTTGGTGGCCCTGAAAAGAGCCGATTTTCTCTGGCTTACT
>JAQIWG010003182.1:0-18449 GCA_034695025.1 Chamaedrilus cognettii
CCCCCCCGCCCCCCTTCCCCCCCAACAAAACAAAATCTCATTGGATCTGGACAAATTGCATGACTCATCAACTTTGGGCCTCCAAAGTCCCAGCTCCCCCTGGTTGCGCCCCTGCAATCAGTATCAAAGCATAGACCACTCAAATTCTATTCATAAGTAAACTAAGAATATAAATATAAATGACCTTATGAAGAATATCATTGTAGCTTGAAAGGTTGCGATTGGTTGCATCCAACACCTCTCTTGCAAGCGTCTGATTGGCTGCGGTAGAGTTCAGAGTCTCCAACACCCTGCGTGCTGTCGCCAGGGCTCTGTCTGCAGCGCGTCTAGCAACAGAAACACGCTCAGTTTGTTTGAACACCACTATTCATAACACTCCCTGGAATGCGCTTAACAAGAGTCACAGAACTGCACGAAAATTTACTACTGTTGCAAACGCTGAAGGCCAACACTTTAATTCTTTAACAAAACCTGTGTGACTAAATCACTACAGCAAAATTCACTGCAGTTTAATCACTGCTTAAAATAACAACTACATTATTTTTCAAACAGCTCTGCCTTATTTTAGCATGAGAAAAAATGAGCAATTGGCCTCAATTTGGTCAATTTGGATCATAAAAGCATTACTTTATTGCCAGCGGAGTGCAAGTGATTTCTGTTTTCACGCACACAAATCATACCATTTATTAGCATCTATTAAATACAAGCGCTGTTAATCCATGATTTCGGAGTAAATCATGGATTGCCCGATGCAAAAACGAGCGTAGCCGTCACAAACTTGTCCGCGCTGGCCTTGTTGCTGAGCCGCGCCAGTGACGTCAACGTCTCGTTGGTCGCGCGCAGGATTGCGTCAACCTTCATAAGGCCGCGTACCGTGGCGTTGAGCTCCGTCGCCAGGGCGGCGAGCCGCTGAGGGGTGAGGGAGATGTTGAGGGATAGGGCCGTGTCCACTGTCTACAGGCCGCGCAACGCAACCAGAGATGAAATGATGTTTAAAGAAATAGTAAAATGTAGAGTAAACACATTATAGCTCTGAAGTGTAGGACTGCCATTTCTACGAAAGACTTAATCCATTTAATCAAGTTTCTCAAAATTAAAATTAAAATATATAATAGACCAACTTGTCTGATATCATCTGCCGAAGCTGCATCATCGTGTAGAATCTCTGCGATATTGATGATGACGTTACGCAGCGCGTCGCCCTCAGCCAATGGGACGCTGCGAGCCGAGCTGGCCTGCGCGTCGGCCGCTTTTGATTGGACGACTGCGTGCTGGCACGCAGACTGGGCTGCACTAATCTGTGAGAAAATATATGTCTTGCTTAGTTAGGCATTAGGCGGACATTACCCTTAAAATAGTCTTAAATATTTTTTATCATGTTAAAGGATTTAAGGGACTAATCTCAAGGGTTCAGTTCATTTTTTGTCATTGGAGCACAGAAAAAAATCATCAAGAGTAACCAGCTCAACATGTGGAATGCAGAAAATAGCAAAAAGAATAAGTGAAATGCATACAGCAATCTAAATAATAATATTCAAAGTTAGATCACGCCAACCAATGGGAACTAACCAATGCGATCAGTGACAACCAATTCTGAATAACAGCATTGAAATAAATTCTCTAAAATGCCTGCAGCAGCGGTGATAAAAAAAAAGACAAAATATACCATAGCCTACTTCAAAAAGTTAAATAAGGGTAATAGCACACCTCAACTTTAGCCTCCTCCACTTGCGTCGATTTATCTCCAAGCAACAACTCTGCCCGACTTGAGAAATCTCCGGCAGTGGTTGCCTTGGTAACGGCGCCCTCGTGGCAGTTGGGGGCTCCTCCACCACAGCGCGCGCAGCCCCCGCCCCCACACAAGTCATCGCAGTCGGCACCGCCTCCCCCACACACCTGAGCGAAATGTGCGGAGCTTGCAATTTATTAGTTTTATCTCTTAAAAGTATAATAGTGACTAACAATAAGATTTTTTTACGCATCGAAACGAGTCAAAGTCATGCAGAACTCATAGAAACGAAACGCGGTACACATTAAACTATGATTTGCTGATGACCAAATAGTTCAAACTCTATAGCCCATGAAAGCTATAACAATTCAAAATATTATTGGAGTAGGAAGAACGGAAAAAGTATCAATTCATATTCCATCAAATGATAAATTTGATAAATATTGATAGCCCGCTGATTAGCTTGCAATATGGCATCTGATCCTATCTAAAGAAACTTTGATGCAAAAAAGGAGGAAATTTGTGTCCCAGCCTGCTTTCAGTAAAATAATCTTCATCATTTAGTTAACAACACCTAGTTCAACGCACCAGTTGACTGAGCGTCTTCATCGACCCGTTTAGCCTGCTCCCCTCCTCCTCTATCGGCACGAGCGCAGCCTGGTTCCCTGCCCTTTGCTGGTCGCCGCTAGTCTGGTGCTTGGCCACGCGGTCCTCCAGCCGCAGTCTCGTCAGCTCCGAGTCAACGAGGCAGTGACTCGTATTGTCGATGCGTGATTGGGCGGCGCTAGACCGCGCTGCACTCTCACGCGTACTGCTCAGAGCGCCTGCAAAAGAAAATAAAAAAAGAACGAAATAATAAAGGATTCGTCAAAAGAAAAATTATGACAATTTTTATAATGATAGAAACGATTTTTTGGTGTTCAACAACGCAGAATACAAAGAAGTGACTGGGAACTTTAGTGACTGTAAACTTCTCATGTAAACTGCAAGCAATCCAAGTCAGCAAACTGATTCTCCTTTACTAAATTTCAAATCCGCACGATTCACTGAATTACCACTTGAATTTTCAGTCAACTTGCAGAGAAAAATACAAAACATAGATGCAAAATTAACAAGCCGTTACGGCGCCATCGTAGTCCTCTAAAATTTCTCCAGCTCGATATATTTTTGTTGTACCATAATTCAATAATTGATTTGGATAGACAATTTTTTGCATTTAACGCTGCTTTAGCAATCTGAAGCAGGGCTAACTCACTCGGTGCAGTTTTGGTCACCGATGACGTCCCTGGACGCCGAAACGGACCATAAACCCATTTTTATTATTATCATTATTGTTTATCAAACCACCTGCGGGGTTGAGTTCGCGTACGTGCGTGGCGCCCCCTACGATCCCCCTCACACTGTCGTTGAGCGCGGTACGCCGAAGGGCCAGTGTCCGGGTATGAGCCCCCACGCCCCCCGCCCCGCTAGAAGCCTCCCCCAGGGCGGCACCAAGGCGCTCGAGCCACACGGCTGTGGCCGTCAGGTTATCCCTGCAGCACAGCGAGTGCATGAATCTATTGGATTCATGCTAAAATCATGAATAAATAAATGTGATCAGTATATTCATCATGAATCAAATAAAGATCAGGTTCGTGCTTTCTGGAAATTTTAAATTAATTTTTAAATATGGTTTATTTAATCGAATCTCTGAAATTCTATGGGAATTTAGTTGCATAAAGGTCCAGCCTTCTTTCCCTTCAGCGGCAGCAATGAGACAATTAACCTAAATTTATCAAAATTTTTGGCCTACATTTACTCAAATTTATCGCCTAAATTTACTCAGATTTATCGATCGCAATTCCCAGGATAAAACGTTTAGGCTATATTTACCCAAATTTATTACGGGTCTAAATTACTTAGATTTGTCGTTCATATTTAGCAGAATATATAACATAGATTTTTTATAAAAATTTACTGCTGATAAATTATATTTACCCAGTGACCGAGAGACGTTGGAGCAAGTCATCCACGTGGAGCTGCGCGGATCCGTTGAGTGCGCCCACGATGCCTCGCACCTGGAGCAGGGACGCCTCCATACGAGTGAGGTCCCTCGCGTGCACCGCGCTCAGTCTTCCACCCCTCGAGACCCTGGCGAGCGCTTTCAGAGCATCCACTTCCACTGCGCATCAGACAAGAGTAGAATATCTTCAGATTTTTATTTCTCACCTGACTAGGACTGGGTGCTCCACGTGGTATTAGTACACTGCAAGCTAACATAGCAACGCTTCGTGGCATTCAAAAATTATGCGAATGATTTAATTTTTATATCTATCACTGAGCAATGTAGGCAATATGAGTGACTATTTAATGATCCATAGAGATATTAGAGCAATATGAAGGAGTGGATATTCTTAGAGCCATTAAACAGCAACAAAATGAATGGCTATTTTTAGAACTAAAACAGAAAAATGACAAAAAATTTAAACACAGATTTTTCCTATAATATTGCATCAAAGGAATCGATGAATGATTCTTAATACTGGCGCCATCGATTTTCAATTAATTTTTTTGTTATTCTGCTAGAGATCAATACGTCGTTCACCTGTCACATTGCCCTTGATGGCAGCCTGCCAGGACAGGAAGCAGTCACCGCATGGCCGACAGTCTGGCAGGTTGCCAAACAGGCCGGGGGCGCACCGGTCACAACTCGCTCCGGTCACACCGGGCAGGCAGGCGCAGTGACCCGTACTCCGGTCACACTGCGTGTCAACTGAGCCTCTCGCATCACAGTGACACGCTGTCACGCATCACAGGCACAGTCGCATTATATCACACAGCTCATCCAAAAGGCATTTATTCAAGAGTAAGCCATTATCACAAATCATCTGAGTTACATCTATATATATGGTTGAACTGCATCAGTTACTGTATTAAATCCTTAATAGCTGACTGAACAACTTGACGGAAATACTTCCGTATCTGATTGAAATACACCTGTGTCTGATTGAAATACTTCCGTATCTGATTGAAATACATCTGTGTCTGATTGAAATACTTCCGTATCTGATTGAAATTTAAGATTTAACTTTGCTACTTCAAAAGTCACAGCGTACAGCGCAAACTACAAACGCCAAATATTTTACAATCTTTGAGTCATTGAGAAAATACCGGTGCAGTTGAGTCCAGGGACCCCCCACTGAAGATTCGGACACTCGCGGCAGGTCCTCCCCCCCCACCCCTCCACACACGTGCACTGCCCGTCAAACTGGAAGCGGTGGTGTTTTGTTAACGATAACGATAGCAAAATTAGTGGCTAATTGATAACGATAGTGAATACGATAACAAAAATGATTGCCAGAACGAAAAGAAAATTGATAGATGCCGAGCCAAAACTGAACTAAAACTAAAATAATTTCACGAAATATAAAGTCGGTATATATTATCCTTAACAATAATGATATGATGGCTAATTGTTAACAAGAATGAAAACAAAATGATCGCTGGAACAACAACTTCAATAAAAAACAATGAAATGTCTAGAACTAAAATATCATTGGTCAGGTATAGAATGAGCAAAGATGATAAATGTTAACTAAGAAAGTGCAGACTGACTACTTTACTTCATCTCAGATTACTTATTTTTGCTGTTTAGTTACAAGTTGTTTACCTCATTACATTGCTGATGCGTGGAGGTGTGAGGGGCGCAGTCACACGGGTCACATCCATGCCCGCTCGCTAGGCGCCAGTGACTCGCCACACACCGGTCACACGCGCGACCCTCGACCCGGGGCAGACACGCGCACTGCCCGCTGACCCGGTCACAACCGGGCAGGGACGGCCCCCCGACCCCCGGGGTGGCGGGGATGAGGGCAGGGTCAGGGGTAATAGCACGGGGGCGCAGCGTGCCCAGTACGTTACAGACACAGGCTGCAGTAAGCAGAACCAGTGTTTACGAGCGAGCGTGTGTTTGAGAGAAATTTAAATTTTAGTCATCATTATGTTGCATGGCATATTATTGAAGTAAAAAATTCCTAGCGTTTTCATTGTATTACTAATGCGCTATTGTTGTCTGTGTATTGTGCCCTGTGTGCCCTGTGTGCCCTGTGTGCCCTGTGTGCCCTGTGTGCCTGTGTGCCCTGTGTGCCCTGTGTGCCCTGTTGTGTGAGTAGAAGATACACATTACTTCAATAGCTCAAGAAGACTAACCAACAAACATTCACTAGCATAGTCAAGAATACATAGTTTTTGATCCGAGCAGGTTTTTGAAATACGAAAAATACAGAAGAATATAAAAAACTCACATGATTATTATAGTCACCTCAAATGATGATATATACCCACAAATGATAATAACAGAGGCCCTCCAACGATAATAGTGTCATGATATACACTATTGACCATAAGCAGTCGTAATGATACACTACTGTCGCTTCAATGATAATACAGTCATTCAAATGACAATGTTGCCTCTCACTCCTGCAGGCCTGCTGGGAGGCGTTCCCGTAGAACCCATCCTTACAGCGCTCGCAGTCCCACCCCTCCGTATGGTACAGACAGCGCAGACAGCGCCCCGTGACGGGGTCACACCCTCCCTCCACCGCCAAGTCGATGTTCCCACTGCAATCACAGCGCCGGCACCCCGCGCCAGGGGTCAGGGGTGACCCGTGGTGGTTCAACGCGCATGCGTCACATCGAGCCCCTGGGGGTTTAGGACAAAGAATTTAGTCCACTACTAACCTCAACGCAGTATATTACAGGTTTAAAAATTGTCTAACTACTTTGATTTAAGACTACATCTGTGATTGATTCAATGCAAGTCACACAGGCGCCAGAGTCAAAGTGGCTGTACACATAAGCATGCAAACAAAAAATACACAAGACAACTACAACAAAACTACGAAAAACTGCAACAAAATTACAAAAAACTACCGAACAGTAATACTGGAGACAAAAACACATCACACTTCACAGACAAAGGTAAAAAGGTAAATATATATTTAGACATATTACTACGAGACACTAAATCAATTCTTGAAACTTTACAAAATCGTGCTAATAGCACAAAAGAGGGTAGTGCCAAGTTGCGAGCGCAGAATGACTACCTGTGTATCCAGGTTTGCAGTTACATACAACCTCCTCGCTCTGCGCATCCAAGTAACACGCTTCACCGTTCTGGATGACACCGGTGACAGCGGTGTCAGCGGTGACAAGGCCCGGACACGGGCAGGGCAGGCAGTGAAGGTCGAAGACTCCGATAAGGGTTGAAGCATCATAGAAATATTTAGCACACCTAGAAGAGAGCAGAGATATATATCCTTAACGCACTTAGGGCAGAACAGAATATAGAACTAACAAGAGGAAAGAGGAAGAACAAAGAGTTAGATTTAGGAATGATTTAAGCATACGCATCTAACCAGTAGAAATCTAAAGTGCAAACACTTGTATGTTATAAGGCCCTGATTTCAAAGACAGCTCTTGTCATTACAGCATTGTAGGCCTATGTCTTATTCAAATGATGGCAAACGAAATACTAATGATACAATTTATTATCCGAATCTATAAAAAAAATCAACAAGTCCCGATGACGTCTTTCGGTGCCGAAACAAACTCTGAACTCAACAGTATTATAACCACACCAATAAAATTAATAATGAAAACCTATATTTACCGAGAACATCAATCCCGAAGCTCGCAACGCAATAATAATGATTTATAATTTAAATCTAAGAATAACTGAAGAGCCTCTCAATAAATCTAAAGTCTCACCTATCACAACTCGGTCCGGCCGTGTTTTCCTCGCAATCCACGCACTTCCCTGTGACGTCATCACACTGCTCCGCGCGACCATGGCAGCGGCAACTCAGGCAATCGGGGAACCGGAACTTGCCTCGTCCACATCGCTCGCAGCGCCGACCAATCACGTGCGATCTGCAGCGGCATTGGCCGCTAAGTGGGTCACACGTGTCGTCACGTGATCCCATGACGTCACACTCGCAGGCTGTGAAAATGAAAGCAGTATGATCTTTAGTACTCACCATCCTGTTCAATGTTAAACTAAATCGCACTTTTCAATTCACTATTTTGAATATAAAAAAACTTAAACAAAAAATTAAGAGAACAAATATAAAGCCTACACAATTTAAAGCTAAATGTTTTCCAGAAACTGTTGCATCAATCGTGACTTTGAAAACCCTCATAAATAATAATGACCCCATCAAAACCTGATATGTTTTTGCAGAATCAATAATGGTATAATTTTTATAGCTACACACAGCACTCAAAGAATTTAGTTCATGAATGAAGCGTTACTGCAGTACAACAGTCAAATAATTTCTAAAAATTAAATTTCACCTTTAATCCGTTATCTTCCCCCCATTTAAAACTGGAATGCTTGTACAAAACTCCACAACTCACGGCGGCAGCCCCCCGGCGAGTGAAGCCCGTAGAGCCCCGGCACGCACTGGTCACACCGGCGTCCGGTCACCCCCGCCCTGCAGGGGCACTGGCCCCCCCTCGGAGCGCACTGGGTCCCCACTGACCCCTCGGGGTCACAGCCACAGGCTGCGCGCACACACAGCGCTACCTAAGCCCAATGTTTACTCCGGGTTGTAGTTTGAGAAGAGCATTCAATTAATGAGTGAGTACCGGTGCATAAAATCAACCGCAGAGACAAAAAGTCGGAAGTGTTATGTTAAAGTGTATGCAAATAAATCAATCTATGGCGTCATGACGTCATGAATGTCAATGAAACAGAGTTAAACGCAATAATAAGGATCATAAACACACTAGAAAAGAATCTAACTGATCTCGATAAAGACCAGCAGCTTACATTAGATATCGCATTGAAATATACTGTCTGCAATCAGTTTAAAAATTAATTTACCAGTGAAAATACTGAATAGCACTCCAAATTTTTTTTTTTAATACAGACTGATAAACAGCTGACTTTCTGAAAGTTCTCTGAATTGCAGCAGCTTATTAGACAATATCGTCATTGAGCACAGATTACAAATTGATACACGGCGCTTGAAACAAATCGAAGCCACACTGTAAGAGATTTGGATCTGGATGGGACAAGACGAACCTATGGCGCCATCGTACACTGCCGCTGAGAGGCTGAAGAGAAGGGGCAAGCAGGGGGCGGGAGGGGGCGCTGCCCCCGCCGGCAGCTCGTGCCTGAGGCAGCGCAGGCGGGTCAGCTCCCTGTGAACTGAAGGGGGCGCCCCCTGGACCCCCTCTTCCCCCTGCAGCGCGGCCACGCTCGCAGAACTTGGAACAAGAACGATCTGAAAAGAAAAATCTTTGTTCGATCATCATTATATATATTGCTAACAGGATTAGGACAGAAATTCGCGTCAGCATTTTCACCAATCACAATCCATTATTAGCTCATGTCGATTGCGATTGGTCGGCTGCTCACCGAGTCGACCAATAGGCTCGCTCCATTTCCTCGCTCGTAGTTGCGGTAGGCGTTGAAGCTGAGCGTCACAGAATAGGCCACGCCCACCTCGAGACAGACAGAGGGGGAGATGATGTAGTACTGTGTCTCTGCGCATAATGGAATGGAATAATTATAGTTCCTTAACTACTAGGTAAGCATATTGGCTATATTGCGCATCCGAATTGACAATCAATGCGCGTTATTTTACGCCGTAATTCATGTTTTAATCCACCGCAAAGCAAAAAAAAGAAAGTGAAGCTAATTATCGTGTACTTTCTACAAATGAAGCAAAACGCCTTTGAACCTAATTGTGAAACAAGCTAGACATAAGCCAACTCAAATGCAACTGCAAGCAATGACCAAAAATGTGAAAAGTATAAGAAAAATTAAACTCTTTTGGTAGCATTTCAAATAGAAGCAAGAATATGAAAACTACAAAGGCAACAACAAAAATTTACGGTTGAAACCAAAGCAAGCACCAATTGAGCAACTGATCTATATCAATGACGATTTTAAACTTGTAACTTTGTTACACGTATAGAAATTAGTTGGTACTACTAATCATAAGAAGACTACTCTCAGTCTGATTCTTAAACAGGATATATTATCAAGCAATACGACAAGGTCTGTAGGCTAATCAAACAGTGTGAAAGGATTGAAATAGAAACCTGCGTTATCTCCCAACACCAAAGATCCTAAAAACCACTCCACTCTTGTCTGATTCCGTTCATCCACGGTTCTACCTCCGCTGAATATATCCACGTTCGCATGTTTCCGATCAACGGAAAACACATCCACGTCTCCGCTTCCCTCCTGATCCCACGCCCCACTGCCTTCATTCTCCAGGTCCTCCGGGGGGGTCACCACCTCTGAGGATTCCAAGGGGTGTTTAGAGGTGGCAGCCGCCCCCCAGGAAAACCAGCGCGAACGAACGCCGGTGACCAGCAGAGGAGGAGTTGTATCGGGCGGTTGTCTAGGGTCTGGATTGTACGTAACATGTTGAGAAAGCACATAAATTGTAAAAAAGCTGCAGCAGAAGGCGATGGGATAATGAAATATGACAAAATTGACGCAATATACAAGTTAAGCCAAAGCAGCTCTAGCTGATGCTGTATCTCATTGGTTTTAGTACATGTTGATCACGGGGGCGCCGGTGACTGATCGACACCAAAGACCTTCAGAACAATAACTGAATGTCACTTTAATCAGATACCAATGACTCCACTGATTCAGATATGCTGGAGATTTTTCATCTTGCCACTCGGTTCATTATCGATGTTCAGTGCAGGCTCCTACACATGGTTGCAAGCCATTAGCTATATAAGACCGAGTGTCAAGATGGCGGTTTTAAGAAATCATTTCTGCCAACGCCGCTAACACACAAAGCCAGGTATAGCTCTTGTTCAAAGTCTTTGATTTACACTGCAAAATAATCAAGCAAGAAAAAAGAAGATAAATAAGCCGCAGGAGCTAACTGGATAAGTCATTTTTGCTAAATTGCTTGAACTCATATATTGTCCGAAATGTTCAGCGCTAAAGCTTCAAATTACAATCATTCAATTTGGCCAAAAAGCATAAAAATCGATTAAGATGAAAATGAAACGCATATAAATTTCCAATATAATATCATTATTGCAGTGAAATTCCAACTCTTTGGTGTGAAAATGATACAAAGAAATCTGCAATTGAGCAACGCCTTGTAGGTAGGCCTACAGTAACAGCAAACAGGATCTAAACAAGACAACAACAAATGGTCAATGAAAGACAAACAACATGAACAGCTCGACCGATATAATGAAAGTAAAACAAGCAAGCTAGTGTAATAATTGCTTCATTGCAATATTGCAACAATAATCCCCGGTTTTTCAATCGGTGTTAAAATATTAATCACAGATTTAAATCTCTGCGAGCAATGATGTGGCATTAAATAAATCCTTGATTCATCTTCCGTTATAACAATTGGGTGAAATGGCGTCATGATCTCAGATTAAACTTTAACACCTGGTGAAAAAACCCGGCCTAAGAGTCAAGCAGCAACACAGCCAAAGGCTGTTGGAACAAAAACTTTATTCCGCGATGGTACCCGGGGAGACGTTGACGCGTATGTCGGTCTCAGGACTCGGCTGCGTTCTGTAACACGGACTGAAAGCACTGACGGGGGTGGGACGGACCAATGTGGCGCGGACGTCCTCCCACCTCAACGCGCTCTGGCGAATGAACGATATAACGTGGTGAACTACACGATAATGGCATAATGTGCATTGTGGTCAATAGAAGCAGGAAACTAGTCAATGCTGAAATCGAATGTCAAGTTATAGTTCTTAGTCAATAGTTAACTATATAAGAAAACACAACAGTAGCAGCAATAACAGCATTATGCAAGGTTAGGAGCCGATTCGCGGTTCACATTGTTGAAGACCAGCTGGTCTATTGCGCTGATTATAAATCTAAATCATTAACTTACTATCAGTTAACTTGTTGATTACCGGTAATAATAAAAATAGCGAGGTTAGGAGCAGACCTGAGGCTCGTATCTCAGAACGATGAAGTAGTCAATGGAGGCAGGAAGTCCGTCCACGGTGAACTCCAGAGAGTCCCCCTCGGACACTCGCATGAAGCCAGGACCGGTCCAGGACCCCGGTCTGTCAGCGACGGACCCACGTACTACTGGCTCAGCTGTCTGCACACAAACAAACACGCAATGAAGAATGAAGATGAAGATAAATCTGCAGATGAAAACTGTGTTGCCCCATTTTTTAAATGCAGCGTTTTGCCATGACAAGAAACAAGCTGCTTGCGCGGTGATAAAATAGCTGAGTTACGCCCTGACAAAAGTTAAATTTTTGCGTACTATTTCATTCAGAAGATCAAATGAACCTCCTTTTTGCCTTTGTTTTGCTATAAACTCGCACCTATCAATTACAGAACTCAGAGAATATGCAATTTTGAACATAAATTTTTTTAAATTATTATATTTCTCACCCCAGTTACTGTAGAAGTCTCCGCCTCATAGACAAGATGGTCCAGTTTCGGCAGAAAATATCCCGGCATGAGCTGATCACAAGTTCGACCCATCAGAAACGGTCTGCACTTGCACTGGCCACTGATTTGATTGCAGCCCTGCTGATAGGCTCCGCCCACATCGCAGTCACATGACTGACAGCCCTGCGCTGACTGGCTGAGATTCCAGTATCCTTCCTGGCAGCAAAATAATTTGGATCCGAGTCTACGCTCAAGTCTATGTAGATGGGTCTAGAAAAGCATGATGCTACCGGCTCTTGAGCAATGCTCTTCAGCACACAAGTGTCACCACTAGCCATTAATTGACGTGCCAGCTATATTATATTGTTCGGGTTGGCGTCAGGAAGGTCATCCGGCCTTATGAATCCAGCTCTAGCACTCCTCGTAGAAAGGCAACCGTCCATAGAAACAAATAGGAGGCCATAATTGGCCTCTAGATATACTGTCTGTGATTGTAGGTGGGGCTAGAATACTTGTGGGCGAGGCTAGAGTGATTGAGGGTGGGGCTACAGTGCTTGCAGGCGGAGCTAGAATGCTAGTGGGCGGGGCTAGAATGCTTGGGGGCGGGGCTAGGCCTCACGTGACACAAGTTGCACTGCCGCCCTGTGACGTAACGCTTGCAGAGACAGTCTCCAGTGAGAGCGCTGCAGCTGACGCCCCGGTCCACCGACCCAACAGTGTCACAGTAACACGCTGCGTGGCACGCATAGACAGCATGCTGTATAGCATACAGTTAAAATAAATACATACTCTACAAAACATCATTACAATAATGACTTTTGGAGCACAACGCAACAAAACTAAAAACTAAACAATATCTACATTTACATCTACATAGTATTTTTGCGGTTTCTCTGAGCAGCAGAATTTTGCTGACCTCAATCGCTTGCCTACTTTACACGCCCTAGTTCTTCAAAAGCAAGCTCTGTTCAAAACCGTCGTGTGAGAGGCGCAGAACCAACCCTGACAGCCGTCCTCGTTGTCCGGGTCGAGGTGCCAGTGACCCTGCGCGCACACGTCGCACCGCTCGCCGCGCACCCAGCGCTTGCAGACGCAGCGGCCCGCCTGCAGGCCGCGCGTGACGTCAGTCATGACATCACACTCGCCAGCGTGCTCAGACCCGCCAGGGTCGCAGTCACAGGCTGCGCGGTGCAATTACTCACTTATTAACTCCAACCCGAAGTTTGCTTATGAATATAGCATATAATTATGATGTTCATACACAAATTTACACTCCAACCCGAAGTCTGCTTTATAACTGTCTGTGTTTATAACTTCAAACCGAAGTCTGATCAGATTATATGGTGTTGCTACAACACACAAGTATAAGTTCTCATCAGTAGTGTGTTACGATACCGCTGCATGATATATGAGACCTGCATCAATGATCGAGTGGATTACGACCGCATGCTCAAAAATGTATTAAACACTAAAAATCTGCATATCTACGTGTAAATCTAATATACTACGCATCTATTGGACGCGTAAAAGATGTTAATGTTTCAGAAGGGAGATGGGAGATAGGTATTAACAAAATATTTGTTCGGCTTGCACGCGTCCAAGTCATCTATGGTCCTGAGGGGTGACAGGTAGTAGACCCTCACTTACGCTGGCACGCGTCCAAGTCATCAATGGTCCGAAGGAGTGACAGGAAGTAGAAGGGCAGACACTCGTCACAGTGTGCACCAATCGTGTGGTCCCGACATCCATCACACACCCCCCCACTCTGCAGTCCAGTCGCCTCGTAGACGGCAGGGTCAAAGTGACACTCGTCCGCGTGATTGTGACACTCACAGCCTGACACATGGCACAGAAGTGCCACTTGGCACCAGTGTCACTTCATTTGGACATTATATTTTCTATATTCTATCATTTATTTATCCCAAACGGAGGAAAATAAAGTATGGTGACATGCAAATGCTGCGCAAAAACTACTTTTGAGACATGGTATTTAGGCGCCATTAGCACACTGCCATATTCTACATGTTTTGTATTCAGCTATTTAGCTAAGCTGTAGGTAGTGTTTTCAGGCCTATGTGAACACAAATAACCATACGAAGAGCAAGCGCTGTCTAGTTAGTCTAACAAGCATAGCCTGCAACAGAAGCATGCAGGCGGGCCGCTCACGCCTGCATGCGTTCATGAGCAGGTTGTGCGCGGGCCGCCAGGACAGGTCTGGTGGAAGTCTGAGATAACAACACGCTAGTACATGGAAGAGAAGGAGGGCCGCTCACGCTTGCATGCGTTCATGAGGAGGTTGTGGGCGGGCCGCCAGGGCAGGTCGTGGTGGAACTCAGCGCACTGCTCACAGTTAAGGCCCCGCGTGTTGTGCACGCAGTCACAGCGACCGTGAACCTGCGACACCGACGTTAAACTACAAGCGTGTAATAATAATAATAATAATAATAGTAGCTACAATGGCCACAGTTAAAGAGCAGCAATATATGAATCTATATTTTACCACAAGGGCAGATATGACCTGGATTGAAAACATAAATAAATAAATAAAGAACAAACAACTAGGCCTATGCAACATAAAAACTAATATGCAGTCAATGTATACATTTTGTTCATACGAAGAGATTTTATTCACCAAATAAGGTCATTGAACGACATTGAACGCATATAACTTGCACAATTGTATATGACAGTTTGCACATTCCGTACAGCATCTGATATGAATTCCTTTAAAGAGAAGTGAAGTATGAGTGAGAGAATATGAGTGAGAGAATCAGATTATTGTTCATGCCATGTACCATGTTTTCTTCTTGTGGACCGCCCGCCCCCTGCTGCTGCCCGGGGGAGGAGGGGGAGTCGAGGGGCAGGCAGCGCGCGGCGTGCCCGTAGCAGGAGCAGCTCCCCCTCACAACAAGGGTGTAGACGGCGTAGTAGTACTCCTCGAGGCGCCTGCGCGGCTCGTTGTCCAGTAGGTTGTCACCTGCACATACACACACACATACAAACATACATATAGGCACATAAACAGGTTAAAGGTAAATGGTACAAGCAAGGCATATGAAATATTACAGGGCATTTTTCAGTATGCAAAGTAAAGCCTACTGTATACAGTAAGCAGTAGACAATTCCACTCCAGACATTATGCCTTTGACATTTTTGCTCTTTTTTATGGTCAATTCTGTGAATCAATTAATTATTTTGGATTATTGAATGGGATACAATAACACTACGATTTAGTTCAGTTTCTACTAACTGTCACCGGTGTCTTCAGACACACTATGGCAGGCTTGCAAGGTTGCCTTACTTATGTAAAAAAAAATTCCATATATCCAGTCATTTCGATAGGCATGATCGTTTGTTTCTTTTATTATTGAACAATTTTTAACGCCTAGGCAGATATTTGAGCTAAAATGCTTTTTGCGACTCTGCGACTCTGTGACTTTGCAACTTTGAAACCTTGAGATTTTGAGACCCTGGGTCATCTCTAGAAGGCATTTCTAGCGATTAAAATTCGAAATTTAAAAGAAATACAAATATTTCTAACAAAACGCATACCAGCACTTCTTATTTTATGTCAAATCTATCAAATATGCGGGCTGCAATGAGAATGCCTTGACGCACCGAGTGTGTGCAGTTCGGTGAAGTTGATGCGAAGGTTTGTGATCTTGAGCAAGTCCTGCACCTCCTCCATGTAAGGGTTCTCTATGTGCAGGTTGGAGGGAAGCACACGGAATATCACCTGCAGGGCAGCACATTAACTGCATCTCCTTTCAAACCGTCGTCATATTTTGTCCCAAGATTTTTTGATTGTACACAGAGTCATAAAACCTAACTAATTAACGCCTAATTACTGGCCAATTTTGCTCTACACAATTTTTGAAAAGAATTAGCCATCTAATATCTACATCATCGCCAAGCTTGATGAAATTCTGTCGAATAGCTCCAAATATAAATCGGCGTTTAAAATTGACTACCCCTCCGCGACGCCGCTTGTGTGTACAAATTATTGGCTTGATATAAGGCCAACGATCCACGCAATTATCGCCAGAAAAAATTGAACCCTTCAGTCGAATTTTTTAAGGTAATAATTTTTTACAAGAAATGACAAATATTTATAAAATATTAATTAACAATAACGAATAACTCAATGCAACAGAAATGAGTCTCGTTTCCATATAACTCTACACCCCCTCCCCAGTACTCCCCCCACACCACCCCCACCCCGCCACTCACCTCCCCCTCGCTAGACGGCGCCACCTCCGAGTACTTTGACTCGCAGATGACGTCCGTCAGACTGGTGACCGGCCCAGTCGACACCCCGGGGAAGGATCTCTCACAGTTTGACGCAAAGTAGCGATACACCCGCCACGTCTTGCCGAAATCTCCCGACCTCTCGATGAACATGGCAGAGGGGCGGAACGTCCTGCACGGAGAGTTGAACACACATGGGAGATGTTGCTGCTAGACGCTGATTGGCTTACAACAAGCCGTTAGAGTTCCTTTTTGATCTAATTATTTTGCGTTATATTAGTAACAAATGGATTAGCCATGCACCAAGCATATAATACAAAATCATAGTTGCAAGACACAGTAGTACATTATAAGTAAGTGTACCCAGGTTTGTAGTGGAGAACAAACATCCGACTTCCCCACAGAACAATTGTTAGTAGGTTCATACAGGACGTTCAATTCATCCTAATTGACCACTAATTTAACAAGTTTCTCACTATCTTGTGTAATCTTTAGCAGTAGCCTAATGACTATCAGTCGTATAATCCTGCACCCGTTCGAATTTCTAGCACTACAAACTACAGCACCCATGTGCGTGCGTCCAACAGACCTGAAGAGCAAAATGATATGTGTGAGATGGAACTCAGCCTCGAGGTCCAGCTGCAGCGTGACGTCAGCGCGGCCTGCCTCCCCCTGCCACCAGCGAGAGCGCCAGTCCCAGCGGTACGTCGACACCACCTGCATAAACCACCACCAATGCATTCTTCTTCGTTTTCTTCTTCTTTTTATTATTATCGATAAACAAAAAACGCTATCATAAATATGTAGGCTGCCACCAGCAAATAAAATAGGAGAAAATTGTTCCTCCATTTAAACGGTTCAAAATATAGCTCACGATAGGGCTTACATACAGCTAAATCTCTAAATATTATAGAAACCACATATCCCTCACTTTACGCAGTTTTACTTCATAGCCAATAAAACACAACTTCCTCCACGGTGCGAGGATCAAGGCGCAGACTGGCCTGGTCGACTCTGTGGCTGAGGCGCGGGTCCCCCCCCTCCCACCAGTCCCTCGAATCGCACACGAAGCAGTTAGAGCTCCTCCCATCTTGCAGGTGACTCACGACGCAGTAGCGCTCCGGCCTGGCCAATCCGCACGTAGAGCTGGCGGTCAGCTGACCGGCGCGACCAATCAGAAGGTCGCCCGTAGCCGGGTAGCAGCTGCCCTGCTCGCAAGTATGGCCCGAGGACACGCCCACTGGTAGGGAAGCCCCGCCCACTGGTGGAGAAGCCCCGCCTACTTGTGATGATGGTAGGCGGTTTGAGATGACGTCATTCCTCGCGGGGGTACCATCCAGGCCTGAACAAGAGATGGTAGGCCTATGGGGTAAAATGGGCTTGTTCCAGCACTCCTACACGCAGTCCCTAACCCTAACCTCAACTTAACCCCGCTCCGGATAGATGTCAAATCTTAACAGAACCCAGCAGACAAATAGCGCCCTAAATTTTCGCTATGTGGGATTGCTAAATTAATTCCAATACTGCTGGGGCATAAAGAGGAGAGTACAAAACTGGTTACTGGATAAAAAACGCGAATGTTAAGGCGAGATTTTCATAAAAAGAAGCGGTATAATTAAGCCTTAGCCCTCAGCAGAAAAACTTTTCACAAAAAGAAGCGGTAAATTTTGTACGCAAAAAACTCGGCAGATCGAAGGCAGAAATGCATCGCTAAGTATCTAAAAAAACATCAGTCAAAGTAAAGAGTCGCTGAAAAGCCTTCATCTGCAGCCTTCAATAATTGACTGGGCGGCCGTCACGGCCACGAACACACGCACAAGTTCACAACTCACGCACAACACGGGAGGATAAGATAACGTTACACCCGAGTGGCCCACCTGGACACTTGGGAGCCGCTTCCTACCCAGCCTTGCATAGCCAAACACTCACGTCTCGAGTCATTCCATGTATTATACTGATATATGCAGTTTGTTATACTACTGGGCCAGTCCCCACGCTCAGGAATCAATAACCACAAATTAAATTAACATTACAAAATCTGAAATAAGTCACACTTTTAAGTGCATC
>JAQIWG010003183.1:0-18445 GCA_034695025.1 Chamaedrilus cognettii
ACACTGTACACATGTACACTGTACACATGTACACTGTACACATGTACACTGTACACATGTACACTGTACACATGTACGCTGTACACATGTACACTGTACACATGTACCCGCGACACAGTCATTCGAGATTTAGCGCCTGACCGCGTTGTTGACCCCTGAGCCCCTCTGTTGGCCACTGAAGCCATCAAGCGGCCATCAAAGACTTTAAAGCGGCTGTAAACTGATGCAAGTCGTTGGTTCGGAATGTCAACAACTCAACTTTACTATATTCTTAATGAACCGCGTTACTCAAGTGGGCATAATACGTGTGACCTGGTTCTAGCCCATATCTTGCACAGCCTATGTATAGCCCAATAAATAGCCTTGAATTTTTGAAGGTAAAAAATCCTGAATTTGCCCATGGGACTAGCTGAAAATGTAGAGCATTAGTCTGAATCGCGATAGTATTAGCCTTCGCAATAAAATAGCCCTAGACACTTACGTACGCATGACGTTGATCACGAGAAAACGAAAAAAATTGGGGGCGACCGAACAAATTATTGGTGGGATGGTTTAATAAAAATTTCAACATTTCGCATTCTGCGTGGTCTTTTCTATTATCGTATCGTGTAATATGGCGATCAATACAATGTGGGGTACGCTGCGGGGAGATACGTGTAGGCCTACATGTATCTCTCTGCAAATATTTCCTTCAAAACTGTGTCCTATACTACTTGTTTACAGTGCCAGTAGAGAGGCCCCATCACTCCGATCACCTCCATAGTGGCCCAGTGCGGTTCCGTGGGGTCCCGTGCGGCGTTTACTGTGACCGTAGAAAAAGACTGCCATTCATATTTTGAACAATACATGAACTTTATGCTATAAAGGAACGCCATTTTGGAAACGTTAAAACCTCAGAGATATTTGAGCTTGGTAGCTCAGTACGCCAGCTAAGGCACTGGTCTCAGCGGTCTGCCATCCGCGAGGTCCCGGGTTGAAGACCCAGATCATGATGTCACAACTTTGTCCATTGCAGTATCTGTTTACATGACTACATCACTTAGCAAGTTAGCCTAGATCAGCATAAATGTATGTTTGCATAATTTGCATGATTCAAAATTTATGGCAGTCAATGCCAGTCAGCTGATTAGGCTAATAGGCTATTAGACGATTATATTGCAACGATAGAATGATAGCCTTTACTTTAGTAACCAGTATGCGAATATTGCGAATAGCAAATATACTGATCATTTTTGGTTCCGTTAAAAATGTAATTAGTAATTATATATAAAGTAATTAAAATACTATAAAGTAGTTATACTTAATATCTAAATTACTTTCCAAGTAATTAACTTTCAAAAGTAATTAAATTACATTTCTGAAAGTATTTAGTAATTGGTACTAAAAAATACTTTTAGAAGTATTTTGAACAACACTGTATTCTGATAGCCTAGGCTAGGCCTAGCCAAATGACCTAGACGACTAGCCTACATTTATGCAGGCTAGTCTAGCGAGCCGTTGTGAATGGAATCGATTCGTGGATAGGACTCCGTCCGAAGGTATTAAAACAGGCTTATATGTCGTAGTGACCTACTATAAAACAGTGCTATAATAGCAGGCCTGCTATCAGCAGTGTTGATGAAGTTCAGGCTAAAGTGTCGCTATGCTCTAGTGCCCCGTTCTCGCCAGTGCACTGTGGCCTGCAGCCTACTGTACAGACAGGCCCCTAGGCAGCAATGTCGTCTACTCTAGTAGACGTAGTCTACAACGTAGTCTAGTGCACCACCTAGGCTACAGTGCAGTGCGTCTGCCACCGGTCAAGCCTATTTTTTAAATAAATAACAAGGTCCGCGTAAAGGGTCTCGGCCAAGGCGTTTTAGCCTAAGGTTGCTCTCTGTGTGGCTAACGATAGGCGGCTATAATCATTGCGCAAGGCTACGTGCATACAATCATAGGCCCATAGAGTGTCTCTATGCCGTGTTAGTCTTGACAAGAGTTTTGTGTAATATTTATTTTTGGTGCAGTCGATTACGTTTTACAGCATTGCAATTAGGCTGCAATAACTGTGTTAGGCTACAGTCGTGATAGGGTCGTTGTGTTGGCGTAGTAGGCTGGGTGGTCGAACGAACACAGTCCTCCCAGAATCATGAGTCTACTATGTATGTATGTATGTATATTGCACTTTTAACGCACCAAAAATATGTCATGCAAACGGAGATGGAAAAACATCATTTGCTTGAATCGTATGTACTGTATGTACATCAATACTGTATGTACATCAATACTGTACGTACATCAATGCTGTACGTACATCAATACTGTACGTACATCAGACAGCGCGCCCACTCGAGCCTGAGCCGCAGAGCGCTTTTTGCGTCTTGAATTATGACCTAAGCGTTCTTTTACACGCTGCATATTTTGCATGAACTTTTACATGTAATTTGACATGCAATTTTGCATGCAACCGTGTTAAGGCGGACGGACGACCGTTGTCATGACAACGATTTTCTTAACTGGGTTTCATGCGTGGCTTACACGAAACCCAGTTAACGACATTTTACATTGTAATTTTCTTAACATCGTTGCATGTCAAAATTACATGCAAAATTGCATGTACTTCATGCAAAACATGCAGCGTGTAAAGGAACGCTAAGTGTCTCTTTCAACCATGCATATTTTGCATGCAGGTTTGCAGGCATGAGAAGTTCGTAATTAAAATACAAAGTTAAACAGCGAGCTAACGTCGCAATGCTAATGACTGCAGCCTACCGCTGCAAGCCGACACGCGGCGCAGCAGTCAATTGAGTCAATGGAACTGTGACGTCACTTCAGCGCTTGTCGTTTAGGTATAAACTTTTCATGCAAGCAAATCTCCGCGCAAAAAATGCATCGTCGAAAGAGACGCTAATGCATGGGGAGACGGTGAGACCCCTGCAATAACAGGCGCCCAGCGAGCGTCGTGGGACACTCGCCGCGAGTTGTCAGATCTCCGATTGAGATTGATACAAAAGTCGACACTACCGTAGGCAGCTATAGCGCAGTAGGCCTATGCAGGCTCTGTAGGCCTACAGGACTACACGCGTACGCTCAGCACACGTAGCCTATTTACAACAGACACGTTGCGTCGACTTGCGTTACAGCCACCAAGACGATTCCTGTTTGACGATGTTTTCGATGTTGTGTAGCCTCGATGTTGAGTTGACTGAGATTTTATAGGCCTGAGTCACTGGTACAATGGTCTTATTCTTTTCTTACATTTCAGAGGTGGGGGTGAGTGTTTTGGACTTTTTTTCGGGGGTTCAAAGATTTCTGGGAAAGTTGGATTTTTTTCGGAAAAACTAAGTCAAGAACACTAGAAATACTTTTTTCATTCGGGAGGGGTTGAGTTGAATCCCACCCCAGTCTATACGTCCCGCATTCAGCACTATAACCACCCCCTCCCCTGCCATCGAATCCCTCCCCCCCCCCCGCCATCAAACCCCCCCTGCCAGCGAACCCCCCCTCCCCTGCTATGACTGCAAATGCTTACATCATAATAATGGAACCAATCCACACGATGCAGTAATAATAACGTATACCTACTCGAATTTTCAGTCGCCTAGCAGTGGAATATGACTGCAATGGCCTTTGACAAGGCTTCCACGTACTTAGTCTAGTCTGAAAATGAGAAAGCAACGGCCACTCCGTAGGCTATATTCATCGCAATCAGAAAAACGCTAGCAGCCGCTTTCAACGTTAAATTTCATCGTGCAATCTGAGACGCTGAATGGGGACTTAGGCGAAAAATGTGGGCCAAATGGAGTAAAGCCCGTGAGGGGGGGGGGGTGAAAGGGGGTCGAGGTCGAATAATGGCAGACCACTTTCCCCACACGCTGAGCGGAGCTGAAAACAGCTAGGATTCTCTTCCAACACATCACCCTCGTCGTGAAGGGATCGCAGCCATATACAACGAGATTCCAACCAAACCGCCGGCAGGGAGCTAACGTCAGACGCTGGGACGGCTGGGTCGTCCATCGTCGAACACGGCGGGCCAACGGCAGACCAAGACTCGTCTGCCCCCGCATCCGTTCAACAAAACTCTGCAAACACTGGGAACCTGTCTCACTCGAGTCGGCCTAGTGGCGCGTAAATAGCGACCTGGACCAAGCTGCTTCAGGCGGCAAGTGCACTGATGGGATACCGCCTCTGTCTCAAGCCGTGACTGTTGAACGACCAACGGGATTATTGGTCCGTGATTCCGCCTCGGATCAAGCTGCTGAACTATCGTTTTGCCATAATCGCGATATGAACACTGAAAACCTCTCCTCGGCTGAGAGAGAAACCAGAGAAAACATCTCCGCCCTCAGCGGTAAGGGGGGTAACAAACGGTCGGCAGAGCACCGCGGGGTGATGGAAACATCCCCGGCAGGCGTCAAGCAGGAGAGCGAGGGTGGGGTGACCTCACCCCCCAATGGGGGAGACAAGAGCGAGGTGTCGCCGTCTGGCGTTCACGTTGAGATCGTTGGTGGGCCACGTCGGCGTTCGCTCGAAGGAGGGAAGGAGATGGAGGGGGAGGGTCGGGGGAACAGCAAGCCTGAGAGAGCGAGTGCGTGGAAAAAGCTCATTCCTTTCCGACGGATACCGCCGTGAGTTATATTTTGAGCGAGTTTTTGTTGTTGTTGTAGCTCCATAATTTTCTACATGTATGCAAATTATAGAAATTATGAAATTTTTATCCTTCGCAGTCGTATGCTTAAACAATGCATACATGTACATGCACTGCAGCTATTGACGTATGTAGCACTATTGTGAGGTAGGCCAAAATGCGGGCTTACAGAATAGGCCTGCATGTATATTGCATTCTTGCACCAGTCCTTCTATAGCGTGAAGTGTCATTAGCAACGTGAAATACAAGTTATAAACTCATAACGCCTTTCTTCGTTAGTGTTGTTTAATTCAATTTCAGCAGGCCTACGTCACACTATGCATGCTGCCCACTCTTGCCCGTCATGCAGGGAGTATCGAGGGGAGATCCCTATCGAGCACGTCGGCCTCTGTTCTTTCCTTCTCTTCACCTGGCTCGACGGGCTCATGTGGAGGGCCTTCAGGGCGGGCGGCCGCACCCCCGGGGGCCTGCGCCTGTGGGACTGCCCGGCGGTGGACCGGGCCAGACCCAGCGCCGAGAGGTGAGAGGGGGGGGGAGGGGGACTCAATCATACAGTGTGCCTTTGATCTATGAGGATTGGGGCAATCATCTTAATTATGGCTAATTAGCAGCGTTTTGTGTTCGAAAATAAACGTAGAATTGGTGGAGATAAATTTTTACTTGATGGCCAAGTAGAAATGTCCATTCAGTCATAGATGGAGCTCTACTCTCATTAGTTGGGCATAGAGAAAAGTCTTTTAGAAGATCAATCTCTTTTATTTTAATCTCGTTGCCTCTTTGAGTTTTACTGGTTAAATTTTGTCACGTTTTGAAGGACTGAATGCAAAAAGAAGAAAAAATATGTTTGGTGTGATTAGACTTCTATGATGACAGTGCCAATATGGTGGAATGCTTGAAATAGAATTTGCTACAGGCTCGAGAGGCTGTGGAAAGAAGAACTGAAGAAGGTCGGCGATGTGAAGCGTGCGTCGCTGTTCAAAGTTTTCTTTCGGTTTGTGCGAGGGCGCTACCTCGTCGGACTCTTGTTACAAGTTCTCTCCGCGGCGTCGCTGCTGTTTGCTGTGGTGCGCTTTTCATCGGTTCTTTGCAATTTGTATGAAAAATATAGAATTTTAGATGTCTGTGAAGAACTTTTTGCAGTTTTGTAACGTGTGGATTCTGTGTGTTCTGGAACAAAATGTTAGTCACAAGATCAGATTTCTGAATTATTATACATTCTAACAGCAAAGTGTGATAACCACCGCCTTTACTTTCTACTACACAAGAACAGCACTTCGATGCCTTCAGGCCATTTCACAGTTTATAACCTTTTAGTACGTATACAATGTCTGTTCTTTACGTGCATTGCTGGTAAAACTGCAACACCTTTTGTGCATGCATGAGGCCATGAGCATCGAAAGAAGGTGGACAGGGATGACAATTATCCCCGCAACCCTTTTTCAGGGGGTATGAGTGGAGCAATGATTTTGAATAAGCTTAATAATAATCCTTCATTGTAGCGCAGTTCTTTTGTTGCTGGCCGAAGCCTACAAAACAATACCAGTCTATGTATGAGTCGGCTGATTTTAATTAAAATTGCCATCTTAAGCAACATTGAATTCTATAGAGCTTTATCGGCTATCTACAATGTCATGTACTTGAAGTATTTTGCTATGACGAAAGCCTATAAGACTAGTAGACTACCCTTTGAGAAATAAGTTAACCCCCTTGCCCTCAATTTGCGCCGGCGCTTTCATATATGCTAGGGTACAAGTCCCCGCGCCGGCAACTATGAAACCTTGCGTTACAGGCAAGGGTGTTAAACACACAAGTGTCGCTAGCTGCTAACCCGTGGTAGATCATTATTTGGTTTGCGTCAGGAAGGGCATCCGGCTGTAAAAACGCAGCTCCAGCAGTCCTAATCAGGGCGGGCGAAAACGTGTAAACCTGTGTGAAAACATGGACATTAACAGATTGCACGATAAAAATGAGGTTAGTGTAGTTAGTTCCGACAGGCCTATACGCGTGGTCAGTGCTACTAATAACATACCGACATGCTAGTTCTGCGATGTACTCGCATTGCTGTCTGCACGCCCACAGGCGTACATCATGATGAACATTCTGGCGCTGACGGCGTCCAATCAGAATCAAGAGGAGGCTCCGCTGTGGCTGGGACTGGTGCTAGTGGCAGCTCTCTTCTCCACCAATCTCCTCTCAGCAGTCTGCTTCATCACCACAGTCACCATCATGCACATCGCAGGTCAGACTCCCTTGAAGGTTTTTTTTTAGATTCTATATTTGTGTCAATTTTACTTGGAGCATATAGCTCGCCTTAGTGTGTTTTTAAAATTTTTATTTACTTTAAGAAAAAAATGTCTAAGTAAACTTGAAGACTGTTGTAAGCCATATTAAGTGTCGTGACGTCATCCCTTTGTTGAACACTAACTTCTTTACCAGTTAGTGTAAGACCAGATAGTTAGGGTATTAGTAATTAGCAACTTCTTCCAAATTTCTTACCATTTCTCTTGTTTTGAAGTACGCTGAAGTGGTTCTAATTAGCTTTTTTAGTGATAGAAAACCACGGAATCTGGTAATTTTATGGTTATTTGTTCAGCGGCGCGGCTGCGCGGCGGCATTCTGCTGCTACTGTACAACCGTCTGCTCGCCATGACGTCACTCAAGGACAAAACCATCGGCAAGGTAGGCCTACTGGTTCCCTCTTCACACCCTCTTTACTTCAGTGGCCATCCATTATAAATGTGAATTTTCTTGTCTAATGATCTAATTCAGATTGAAAGCGTTAGTTGAAAACATAATGTGTGTAGGCTATATAGGGGGCCTAATCTTGAAGATGACCGAAAATTTCTCTTTTTTTATGAGATGTTTAATGAAAATGTTTTACATTTTTTGAGATGCTTAATTTATATTTAACATTTTGGAGTGAGTTGAGTTTGGAATGCAATTCATAAATGGGTTAACTTAATAACTTAATTAATAACTTTCTGTAATTGACTAAAAATCAAGTACGTTGTGGTTGCGTGCGACAGATCCTTAACCTGTACACGAGTGACGGTCAGCGCGTGTTTGACGGGGTCTCCATGCTCCCGGTCATCATCGCCGGACCCCTCCTTACCATCGGGTCCACCGCCTACGCCATCTACCTGCTCGGGCCCTGGCCTCTAATTGGCCTGGGGGTCCTGCTGCTGCTGCTGCCAGCCCAGGTACGGCCTTTTGGGCTTTCATGGGCCCCTGTCCCTTCGAGCCCTGATAGCTGATTGGCTTAAGAGTCCTTCTGCTGTTGATGCCAGCCCAGTTAGGGCCTTTTGGGTCTTCTGGGGCCACTATTCCTTGGGCCTTAATCGCTGATTGGCCTGGGGGTCCTACTGCTGCTGCTGACAGTGCAAGTGGGGCCTTTTGGACCTTCTGGGACCCTTGTCCCCTTGGGCCCTGGCCTCTGATTGGCCTGTGGATCCTGTTGCTGATGCTTCCAGCAAAGGTAAAGACTTTGAGCCTTCTGGAGCCTTGAAATCCTCAGGTCCTAGTCTAGTATTGGGCTTGGGATCCTTCTCTTGCTTCTACAGGATCAGATGACTGGCTTGCTGTGCTTCTAACTGCTGGTTGCTGGACCTCGATTTAACTGCGATTTAATTTTGTAGTCCGATTTAAACAATGGAAATTTATGAGGGACTTGTATCGAATAATTTGATTGGTTAGTCTTGACCACAAAATAAAATCGACCTTAAATCGAGGTCGAGCAACCAGCAGTAAATGAGTTACATTGCTTTGTCTAGAACTCTTTCGGAAAAATTATTTCGTCTCCCCAATTTTTCAAAATCTCTCCTAGTTATCATTCATGACCTAAGTAAACTATAGGTAGAAATCTATATTTAAAATAAACATGCAGTCACGGCTGACATAGTTCAATTGAAGAGTTCAATGTAGACATTTTAGCGTTCATTTGAAAGTCTAATATTATTATTCTAATCAGGTTGAGAATGCCTCTAAGGTGTGATCTCTCTTGAATGAATAAATTGAATATCAAATAAAATGTTCAGCCGAGCGGGTGTCACACGGCCACTGCGGATAAGTCAGAGCTTAACTTTTTGGATATTTTAGTCAAAATGCATTTTGCGACTTTGAGACTTTGGTACTTTGGGATTCTGGGACTTAAGGACTTTGGGACTTTGGAACTTAGTGACTTTGGGACTTAGCAACTTTGAAACTTTGGGACTTGGCGTCCCTGGATCATCTCGAAAAGGCATTTCAAGCGATTTGCTTATATAGTTAAGGAATACAAGATTTGTGAAAAAGGTCTTTGAAGTGAACAAGATTTAACCCCTAGTCAGATATTTTAGTTAAAATGCATTAGCATGATGGCGCTATTTTGAAGCTTTTTTATGATTTTTCTTCACTATAATGCAGCAAAACCAATGAGGTATTAAGTTTTATATGAGCAGCTAATAATCTAAAGTTTGGTTGCTCAGCTCCTTTAATAGATATTCTGCCATTGGTAGCATTTGGTGTGTCGTCCGTTTACAATACTTTATCACAGAGATTTCTGACCTTGAGATGTGCTTACAGTTGTTCTGTTTGCATGCACAGATGCTGGCGGGAAAGTTTTTCATGAAGTTTCGCAGTCAAGCGATCCTCATCACCGACAAGCGAGTGAGTGCAGCTTGGAAGCTTGAATATAACAGTATACAGGGTGACACGTAGATTTATTAATTATTTTTTTTTGCTATTACTATTCTCATGCAATACATGATATCCTGTCAACACTGCATCTGACTGGCGACACTGCACACACATTATGCGCGTCAATTAAGAAAAAAAATTTTTGGCATTAAACCATGTTTTGCTGATGGACTATTAATCAACCCTCTGATATATTTAGTATTCTTTGACACTGAACCTATTTTTCACCACGCACGGTTTAAAAGTTTAGATGTTTCTAAGGTCGCTTTGAAGAATTATCAGAGGACATTGAAGCCATATCGCCATGTCACTGCAAAATGACCCTGAGCGAGTATATTGCTTTACCATAGATTCGCTTGAGTGAACATTTGGAGCAAATCGGTCAAGGGTATCAACCCTACCTATGTTTGCCAGCACCTATTAATCATACTGCCGTCTCGATCCCCTTGCCCATTATGCTTCACAGCGAGCCCTAAGCTATTTTTCATTGAAGCCCACACATAGTAGCTACGTATGTAGGCTGCATGATAATAGTGCACACTATAGCAGTAATCTGGGCCACAGATCATCACTGATACATATACAGCGCACGGGCCGAATCCTGCCTTATTGGGTGCTAACAATAACACTGGTCATTCCACAGCGTTTTAACATGGTAATGTTATTCCCAATGTGAATATGAATGTGAATCTAACTTGTCGATCGTTGACTCAACACTAACTCAATCGTAACACCGTGGACTTGAAATGACCCATTGTCGTTATCATCTAAAAAGTTAGTATACAATAATGCGTAAGCCCATCTATCAGCCTATTTCTTCTCAGATATTCGTAAAATTTCAACAGATAAAATTGTGCACAACGAATCTTGTGAACATAATAACTTTTTTTGTATTGCGGTGCCAAAGTTTAGAATCGTTCATTGTAGGGAATGCTTTATAAAATTAGTTTCTTATATAATCCCTTCATTCGTCTGAAAGAAAGAACACGGTAAACGGCAATTAATAAAAAATTAAACCGCCGTAAAATTTTTGTTAAGTTCTCTACGGCCAAAGCAATAATCCATATTTTTGATTATATTTTAACTTTTTTTTATGGACATATTGTCGTTATAAATAATATTCTTTGTTATTTATTATAATTATGCGGTGAGTGACATTTTTGTCATTTCTGAAGATACTACTCAGTGCCTAAGTGTTCTGACTTATATTCTGGCCAAAATTTGTCAAAAGAATTTATTTGTTTTTGCCAGTCCTGTCATTTGATCCATCTGATGCTCCGCAATTTATTAAATTTATTGCCCTATGCATGTCCATTGAATCAGCAGTTTAACTTCTATGGACGAGGAATCAGTAAAAAGCACAGTGACCAAAATATTTCCAAAAAAACTTCCAAAATCATTTCAAAAATTATAAGAAAAACAAAGCAGAAAAATCCTACAAATTTCCAAAACGATTTTTTTCCTACGACGCGATCAGAGATCAAGCCCTGGTCTTCTGCCTGTTGCAGGTCCGGCTGATGACCGAGTACCTCTCCAACGTGCGCTTTCTCAAGATGTACTGTTGGGAGAAGTCTCTCAACAAACTCATCGCCGGTATTCACACTCGTAACATATTGATTTAAATAGGCCCCTATGAAGACTAAACTAATACTCAATATCCCGATTGAATTTATCGAAGTAATAATTAGTGCAATCCCATAATGGAGGCATTGCGTTGAAGTACATGTTGAACCTTGGTTAGTGAGATATCAAAAATTGCAATATAATAGTGGCTGTGTTAGAAGGCCTATTAGTCTCTTTGAAGGCTTTGGTGCGCTAACTGTACTGACAACGAAGCTAAACTTCCTGCAATATATCACATAATCTCTGACTAATTTACCATATTGATCTCTATAATTGATGATTGATCTCTACACGATTAGCTAAAAACACCAGCTGACTAATCGTAGGTGCTATTCCTTTACACCTGAATTTTATAAGCTCATGATTCATCAGGTAACTGAAGAATCACAGATTGATGGTGAGAACTCCCTGGCGAGTGGCGACGAAACAGGAGGCTAGGGAACAAAGAATGGGCTTGCAGCCCAGAGCTCCCCGGGCGAGTCGTAAAAGGCGACGAAAAAAGGGGGAGCGGTTCTGTGCCGGCTCTCTTGGACAGAAGCAGACAGTATATAATATACTTTAGTGCCAAAGCACCCAAAAAAAACTGTGCAATAATGACACCCTATTAATCTCTCGAATAGATGCCGCCACGCAATGAAAAACCACTAACAACAGCATAGATGCTTTTCCTTTAATAAGCTCATTATTCACCAAGTAACTGAATAAGCTGGCTGGGATTGTTGGTGAGAACTCTCTTCCTGGCGACGAAACAGGCGTTACACCTATGATTATTTGTGCCAGGCGTGCGGGCGAGTGAGCAGCGGTCGTTGGAGAAAGTGAACCTGTCGATGAGCTACGCCTTCCTAACGTCGGGCATCCTCGTGTCCATAGCAACCACCTCCACCCTCATAGCGTATACGCTCTGTGGCAACCACCTTACTGCCGTACAGGTGTCCGCTGGCGTACTAATGCGATAATAACGATATTAAAGATTTTATTGAGGCGTGATTAGTTTCTATTTATTGCATTGTGTGCAGGGCCGGGTGATCGTTTCAGGGAGGTTTTAATTTTTCCCTCCCATGTAGAACCAGGAACGGAGGGAGGGATGAGGGGGAGTTTTAGTCCATAGTTGATAGTGCTTGCCTTTTTTTTACAGTTCTCCTATGTCCTTCTTTCATATGATTATTGTAGATTGAAGTTACATAATTTCAGGGAAGATGTGTGTTGGGTGTTTGGAACTTTTTTGGACAAATTTGCTATGTAAAAAAAAAGTGTTTTATCTTTTTTGCTATTTCAGGAGGGTTTATAATTGATGCCCCCAAAATCCCCAAACCCCTACTACCGTGAGTGTGTGTTATTTTGCATGGTTACTTTATTTAGCAATGCTTTGTTTATCCAAGCAAATAGTGAGCATAGCCTGTAACTGTATTTGCCACGTTCTCTGTCAAGTGTTTAGATCAAATAAAGAGCCTCCATGTCATAATGTCAAATTTTATATGTTGAAGTTTTCTAATTTCTAATGATACTGCTAACCCCTAGTCGGATATTTTAGTTTAGATGCAATTTGCGACTTTGTGACTTTGCGACTTTGCAACTGCGACTTTGCAACTTTGAGACTGCGACTTTGTGACTCTGCGACTTTGTGACTCTGCGACTTTGCTTAACAACGCATCCACTCAAGCCTCTTCCTCTACACGCGGCGAGCCTCGACGAGTCTGTCTGTCATGGCGCTATTTTGAAGACTTTTCCATAATTTTTTTTCACTATAATGCAGCAAAACCAATGAGGTATTAATTAAGAATTTTGGTGGTGATATTACCAACAGGGTGATGTTACCAACTGGGTGATATTACCAACTGGGTGATATTACCAATAGGGTGATGTTACCAACTGGGTGATATTACCAACTGGGTGATATTACCAACTGGGTGATATTACCAATAGGGTGATGTTACCAACTGGGTGATATTACCAATAGGGTGATGTTACCAACTGGGTGATATTACCAATAGGGTGATGTTACCAACAGGGCGATGTTACCAACAGGGTGATATTACCAACAGGGTGATGTTGCCAATAGGGTGATGTTGCCAATAGGGTAGTATTACCAACAGGGTGATGTTGCCAATAGGGTGATGTTGCCAATAGGGTTGTATTACCAACAGGGTGATATTACCAGTAGGGTAGTATTATCAAAGCTGTACGAGTGTATTGACTTGTGTATCACAATACGCCTACAATCCACCGTGAAGCTGTGTTTGTTTAAAGTGTCTTATAGTCTATCTAATATATGTAATCTGCATCCAAGTTGGACCATGCTTGTTTACGCTGTGCAGGGCTTCGTCTACCTGCTAGTCTACAGTTGTATCCAGGATAAGCTCGAGATGTGCATGTATTGTGTCAAGCTGCTGTCCGAGCTCGTCGTAGCGTCACGACGTCTGCAGGTTATCACTGTTGCACTCGGCTCATTCTGGTTGCGTAAAATTTGTGTTTTGTGTTCTGACTGCTGTGTGATGCATAGGCATCCCCAGGGTTAGATTTGCTGAAAAGGAGCCAGGGGGTCAACTTTTTTCCCTCCAGTCCAACCTCGCGAGCGGGGTGGGGGTTTTGACAGCAACTTTTAACGAACTAGGGGATTCCATGGTTCCATTTATATCAAACTAGTGGGGTTTCAATGCGACCTAGGGGGGTTCAACCCCCCCCAACCTCCCCAGTAAATTTAGCCCTGGGCATCCCAAGTGTGGGACAGATTGAAATCATTTGAAGTAGATTTTTTTTTTGTAACCTCTTGCAACCCCTACCCCTATATAGGGGTACCCCTTAGGAGGCTATGCCCCATTGCACCAACTGATGGTCGCTTTTTGTGGTTCAACCGTAGACTGGTAGGCATCGTAGAAACATGTATGGCTGATGAATTTAAATCACCTTTTCCATGGGTGCACAAAGTGACTCACAATCTTTGCCGCGGCCAGGATTTGAACCGAAAACTGCCGCACTCATAATCAGAGATCAATGACTTCAGCAACTCGGCCACAACACTGCGATTGGAGCTTAATAATTGTGCTAAACAGAATTTTAAACCAAAATTGTCTGACGTTATATATTTTTTCTTATTTTTTTCAATGAAAATAGAGATTAAACTAGTCTCTGACGTTATCCACTGTTACAGTCAGTGAAGTTTGCAAAGACGCTGAGCTAATTTATCCTAAATATTTTTTGCCAATCATTTTAAAAATAGTTTTAAAAAAATCTTAAATCATTTATAAACCAAAGACGCATTCCAAGTGACTCAACTCAAAATGCGATTCTCAACCAGTAGACTATCTGGTGATGACCATTTTTATGTGAACTTTGGCAGGAAATCCTTGTCATGAGCGAGCAGGATGAATCTAAGGAGGTAAAGTCCGGGGGAGAAGAGGGTGGGTATCACGCAGAGGTCAGGGGTCAGGGGTTCACCGCCATCGAAGCTAAGGGACTCGTCTTCTGTTGGTCGTCCACGAACACGGAGAGCAAAACGGACGATAAATCAAATAATAATAATAAACCCGGTGAGAACTGTGACGTTTCTTAAGGTGACTGTATTCGTATTTACTTAAAGAAAATGATTCAAGAAGATTTTTGGAATTAATATTTTTGCTCTAAATAATGAAGCAATATGCGACGCTCATTTTATTGGGATTAGCGTTTGTTTGAATGTGTATTGGATATTTTAAAACATGGCTCCTTTGTTAGCATGATTAGCGAGTAGGCTAGGCCTTTATTGGTATGATTCTTGACTAATAATTTGTTTGATTAATTAATTAATATTTAAGAGATTCTATATAATTCTGCTTTTTAGATATCTGCAGTACACTAGAATTAAATTGGTCAATTTAATTTAAAGATAGTCAGAAAAACTCCCGATGCTAGAATATTGTTATGTAGAGTTGTAAACGTCAGGGTATAGGGAGAATTTTTTTTTGGGGTCTAATTGGGGCAGCCCAAATATCAAGCCTTTTTTCAGTCCTCGAATGACATTTTTTCCTTTTATGCAGAACTCGCGAGCGGCGAGGGTGGGGATAGGAGTGGATGTTTTTCCAAAAAGTTACTCTGTCAAAGTCAATGCTTTTACTTTCCTGTAGCCATTCTTGGGAGTATATTTATTTTTGAGGGCAATCAGGCAGCCCCCTAGCTTCCCTCAGGCCATCCTCACCCCCGCTCAGCGGCCCCCTGACCCTCGGGGGGGGCTTTTCCAGTAATCCTCCCTTTCTGTAAAAGATATATGTCAAATTGCACAAAATCTGCCTCGGGGGGGGGGGGAGGGGTTAGTTCCCTAAGCATTCCTTCTCCCAAAGCCCCTGGTACACATACTGTATAGCGGGTGAATTTTTTTAATTTTAATGGGTTATTTTGTGCACAGCCGCAGAGAAGGGTGGAGTGGAGCTGAAGACCCTGCTGTCTACTGAGTCTGGGGCTGTGGCCGCCCCCACTCAGTTTGGACCCTTCAGCTTCAAAATAGAGAAGGTTGGGACCGTTGGGTATTTTAGTAGATATAAATATTTTTATTATAATTTGCATAATTTCTTTTTAAAATATGGCTCAAAGCTGGCTGGTTATAATTGTCTAGTCTGAAGTTATTAAGTTAGAAAGCTATATTCGACTGCAGTTGAGGAATTGAGATCAGTCATTCGCTGCAAAATGGCACTATATGCTATTATAATTAATGGAAATTTTAAAACAGGAAAAAATACAGAAAAAAATGAACAAGTTTTGAAAAAATCCTATCTGCTCCTTGTGATTAATTGCCTGATTGGTGATTGGATGTGTGGTTCAGTCGAGCCTCGTGGGAGTGATAGGCCCTGTCAGCGCGGGGAAAACCGCCTTCATGCACGCCCTGCTCGGCCAGGTCAGGTCATGACCCTAATTTCTCATCCCTTATTGGGTCAGAAACTCTTTGTCGTCGCTGTAGGCAGCCAGCAATGGTTTTTGTGTTGAGTGATAATAATTATCAACAGTACAAGTAACAGTAATAGTAAGGGGAGCGAAGCGCTGTGGTGTAGTGGTTAAGGCATCGGACGAAGAGGCCAGAGACCTGGGCTCAAGTCCCCGCGCAGGCAACCATGAAACCATGCATTACGGGCTCTTCAGCAAGGCTTCTGAACACACAAGTGTCGCTTGCCGATATTATTGTCCAAAACCATTTGCTATTCTGGTGGACGACAGGGGGTGCATCGGGACATAAAAATTTCATCTCCATTATAAACGTGTAACCTGTGTTCACATATACATGTATATGGCGTTAAAGGCGTGTTTTAACACAGTACAATGGACGTCAAAACGATGATTATTGTTATTGTAATTCTATATAATAGTAATATTGATCAACCCTTATGGTGTACAGAATATCATGGTGGAGATATGTATCAAAATACGATAGAATGCATTTGAATGTAAGTCCAATACTTAATATGCATTTGTACCCTCTTCATCCCCTGGCTACAGATGCGAATCTTGGGGGGAGGGTTGTCGGTGCGGGGTAGAATCGCCTACGTGCCCCAGCAGCCGTGGATCTTCAATGGAACCGTGCGTGACAACATTCTCTTTGGTGGCGACTTCAACTCCTCTAGGTCTGCGCCTTCTTTCTTTCTTATTTTTGTTCACGTTTGACATTCCATAGCTGAGTGGAGAGACGATAAATACAGTTATAAATGCAGTTATGTTTCAGTTGAGGTATTATGTTAGAATTTCGTCCTTTTTCGATGCCAGGTCGCTTTGATATTGAGTGGAAAAGAAAAGCAATTAAAATTAAAGCAACTAGGCTTGCATCGTTTTTGTCACAATTTATAAGTTTAATATATTTTTCTTTCGGTATGTTGCTGTTTTATACTTTATTTACATGCGTAGGTTTACTGCAATAAATATTGTATTATTAGTAAATTGTGAATCTGGAAAAAGATTCACTTAAGGATATTAATGCACAGCAATGTACACATCTATATCAACAAGATCATTAATGAATTTATAATTCGTGTTTCAAATTGGTATGGTGTTGCCCTGAACTAAAGCAAATTAGCTAATCTAATTAATTGAATATTGTTCAAGTACAATATCCGGTTGCATGACCATACGAGTTTGTTTAACCCAAAAATACAAAAGTGCTTTTGAATATCATTGTCTCTTTCTTGAGTGTGATCTTGTCGTTGTTCACGCGTTATCTCAGTAGCCTACTCTCCGTCGCTGCTGTAAAAAAATTCATATAAAAAAACTTTTTTTGGGTGTGTTGATGTCTTACTACTCTGTTGAGCTGAGTAAAAGCTATCCAATAACATTGCTCTGTTCTTTCAAGCAGCCGCACTATTCCTCAAGCCTCCCCCCGCCCTTCCGCACCACCCATCCACTCTGTGTTATTCGCGCAGGTACGACGCAGTTCTCACGGCCTGCTGTCTTCAGGCCGACCTCCAGGCCCTCGCTCGCGGCGACGCCACCGAAATTGGAGAGCGGGGGGTAACTTTGAGTGGGGGGCAGAAGCAGCGCATCAGCCTGGCCCGGGCGGTATACAGCGACAGGGAGGTGTACCTCCTGGACGACCCCCTCGCCGCTGTGGACCCTGATGTGGCTGAGACCCTATTCAAGAGGGTCGTGTTGGGGGAACTCGTTGGAAAAACGGTCGTTCTCGTCACTCACATGACCGAGGTAGGAACCCCAGCAGACCTAAATTTAAATATAAAATTAAGGGTGGGGGGGGGCTTGAAGGATTCGTTCAATATAAAGTGAACACCTTTTTCGAAAAAGGCAGATATCCTAGGCTGATTTTTGTTTAATGTAAAAAAAGAAGTAAATTTGGTAACAGGAGAAAGGCCTGCAACCCTGAGTCTCCTGTGTGAATCGTAAAAGACGACAAAATAATGGTGGGCGGTGATTTTGGACCGAAATTATTGTCTTTGCTATACAATACATGATCCTTAGACCTCAAGAATGAACCAAAAATCGACCGAGGTAGGACCCCAGTGGCGTTAATGAATAATAGTTAATATTTTGCGCGTGCAATGTAATCAGTTGAAGAAATGTCTTCACAAATTTTCATGATCTATGTAGAGCTGTGCTTTACATATTTATTTGCTTACTCGACTACTATGTATTGTATGCGGATGTGAGTGATACGCACATAAATGCGATCAGCAGCTTGGTTGATCATATGATGATCAAGGGACCTTGTTGATGAGGTGGCTTAGATTTAGGTTGCGGGCAATGGATGTCAATTATTATTTCATGTACAATGATTATTCATTTATCATCATCGAAATTTACAATAAGTAGCAGAGCACAAATTTTTAATTATCAATTGCAATTAATGACTGAGTAGAAAAGTTGTCCTTTGCCTTTATGAAGGAAAATATCATGCACTTTGGAAAGAAAATCGTCTGATTTTTCATCTAGGAATAACGGTTCCTCTCGTTGCTCTTGTTCCTGTGCATTCACAGATCTGTCTGACCAGTGGTTAAAGTGGGTCTGATGAGGTGTGGGAACTGTTTTTTTTAGAGGTGTGGGAACTGCGTTACACAGAGT
>JAQIWG010003184.1:0-18442 GCA_034695025.1 Chamaedrilus cognettii
AACTTAGTGGTCGACATTTCAACACAGACGATGACGTTATCCATGTTGTTACCAAGTTTATGGAGGTACCAACTTTCTAAAATCTGAAGAAAAAAGTCTTTAACAGTTACCAAGTTAGAAATAACAGCAATAATCATCTTAAAGATTGTAGTACATGTCCAAAAAATTACAGTTTCGTCAATCGACTCCTTGTACCCGAGGCCACGGACCTATCAATCACCCCTCGTACTTCTCAAAACACCACCACCACTTAGACAGATGCACACTGTTTTTAGCTGAGCCAGATTTACATCATTGTTTTGACATGATGAGAAAGTCTTTTGAAATATTAGTTAATCCATTTCCCTGAAAATCATTTGGGCCTAATTTGGCCAAACTTAAAGGCACAAAACAACATTTTAAATTTAATCACTGCTTTAAGACAGAAGCATAGCTACAGTTAAGTATGCGTTTTCTGGCACCTTGAAGCCAAGGCCCAAGCGTTTTGTCGCCTTGAGACTCCAGGGTCTTCATTTTCTGGCTGCGAGCAGGAAAATTATAGGCCTACAGCCTGTACGACAAATGGAGCGTGTTACATTTGAATCGCAATTTCTGATTGGTTGCTCCTTGTCGATGTGCAAGCAAAGGTGGCGGCATTGTTTAAACTATAGCAATTACAATATATGCTTATGCATTTACCAAGTATCCTGCGAAACATACCAAGATTTCCATTTGGCTGGCGAGACTGAAAAGAAACCGAACACAATTAAATATATTTTCATCCTTCGAAGTGAAAAAGCGCAGTGATAATTTGTTTTTAAAACTTAGCGATGTGAAGAAAATGGCACTTACGGAAAATAACATACCCAAAAAATCCGAAATGCCGAAGAAACTCACACCATGTAATGCAGGTTTATACTAACATTCAATGTGCACATTTTGAAAGTTCACTGTTTTCGAAATCGTTTTTTACTCACTGCTACGCTGCACGCATGGCGTGAGCAAAAATGACAACAATATTAGCGAATATCATTAAGCATTGCTTATTGATATTGCATTGATATTGCATAGAATATATTGATTGTTGGATTCAGATCACTTCGCTTTAAAAATCCTTTTGGATAGGTCAGTTGTTTTCTCCAAGTTCGCCTATTTGTTATAGTTTACGTACGTGCTACGCATGCCTACCTGCAGTCTTCAGCTGATTGATAGTGCTAATCACGGTGCTATGGTATGTACTCTGAGTATGTTGGCTACACTACGCGTGTAATATACAGCTTCTTTAGACTTCAATAATTACATAGTGTGGCTATGGCGTTCAAGCCACAATCCAAAAGTGAACGGGCATTGACAGTTTTCCGCACACACACACACGCACGCGCGTGCGCATACGCGCGCACTCACACGCACAAGCATTTTGTGGCCGCATTCCCCGTTTACACAGAGGTAGGCCATTTGCAGCCATGCACACCCGCCCTCCACTTTATCCTATCCGTCGCATCCTCGCGTCGTAATTTTCTTGCTTTCATATCCTACTCTGTCAGGCTTTGCCACGTTGTTTCCGGTCTTACTACACGTCCTCAGCAGCAATCAACAGCAGCTCAGAAGCAACCTCAAAATGCATACATTTCCGCATTCAATCATCCGATTCCTTTCTCAAAACATGCCCCAGCCAACTCAGTCGCCTTCTTCTGACCACCTCCCTTACAGCCTCCAATCCTCGTACCACTGTCCATCCATCTTGCTTCCTGCACACAACATACTTCCACCCTTCTCCTTACCAACATGCTCCCCATCTCCACCGACCTCCCTATCATGCTTCCAACATTCACAGTTCGCATTTTCGCTGGCACTCCTCGCTTCCTTTTCTTCATCCCCCCACGCACCTGGCTAACTGTCACTAATCCGGGGTCAGCCACAGGGCAGTGCTCGTGGTCGCCAGTCGGCGCTCTTCCTGGGCCAGCCCCAGCGCTGTGCTCAGGTTCCCGGATCGTCGACAGATTTCACCTGTCAACGATCTGGGGTCAGCCCCGACTAATACTGAACCTTTCTGATTGTGCGTGGCTGTCTTTTGGCGCGTTGTTTTTTACAGGCCGGATGCCCTTCCTGGCGCTCAACCTTCCTGATAATGACAGCAAGGGCAGGTTGGCCGGATATAGTTTAGTGTCATATCCGGGACGATATGACACTAAAGTGCCAGCGATATACAACAAACCGATTTAGTTTCACATCCCTAATTTGCATCACAAACGCGTAGGGCCTATGGACGATACGGTGTAGATCTTGCAGGAGAGTCTCTATGATAATTTTTTTGACCGCTGATTCAATCACAGTGCTTCATTCGTCAAGTGAAGAAAATGATCAAATCAGCCGCCATTACTATTCGCACAATAATTAACAATTACTTCGATTCGATAGTTACGGTAGTTGTCTTGCCCCCGCCATGCACCCTTAGAGAAAATTAAAAACTCCAGCAGAGAACTAAACGATGGGCAAAAACAGCTGTTGATTGACCTGAACCGGGATGAGGATGTATAAGGATAAACTTAATTTGCCTCTGTCACCGGCGGGAGGCTTGCAATAGCGACATTCTGGGCACTTTAGCAGAGGGGTCTGTCTAGATTCAGCCTAATACAATGAATTTGACATTATCATCCTAATATGAGAAATTATCTTAGAGTTACCTCATAGCGTGAACAGCCGGATCCATCTCCGTAGCAGTGGGACACAGCGAGGAACACCTCGCACACGATGACCCCCTCGACATTCGTCTTCAGGTTGAAGTGAGTGCAGAATAACTGCTCACAGCGTGCGGCACACTCCAGCACTGATCTCGCCGTTGAAATCATCGCGGGTTGTTCCAGGCTGCACATCACATCACCCGTGGCGTTGAGCAAAGCGACGAAGCGCTGCTCCGAGAAGCCGGAAAACTTCTGGGCGGTGATTTGCAGCATTCCAGGATTTGATGCGAAAATGGCCAGGAGGTGCGCAAATGTCAGCAAGGCCATTTGGATTGAAGACTTCTTCGTGTGCTTGGAGACTACTGCTTAAGTTCCCAATGGCTTTGCTGCATCATCTTCAACTTTACTTCAAGTTCAACTTCTCTACTGCACTCCAACCTAATTGATGATTTTTTACAGGGTTGACGAAATAACGCACCTTTGCCCAAGGTTCACGAAGTAGCTCCCAATCTTTTGCCGCAGCCGGGAATCAAACCGACTCTCTCGACACTCGCAATCCAAAATCCGCGACTTAGACCACTCGGCCACAACGCTTCGCCCAGTAGTGCAGGCCTGACCAACTACAGCACAGCGAAGCGCTGTGGAGTAGTGATTAAGAAGTCGGACACAGAGTCCAGAGGATCTGGGTTTCAGTCCCCTTGTCTGCAAGTATGAATCCTTAGCGCTACAGATCTTTCACAAGGCTGTCAAATACACAAGTGTCGCTAGCTGCTAACCCCGTGTCAGGTAATTATTTATTTGTTTGGCGTCAGGAAGGGCATCCGACAATAAAAATCCAGCTCAAGTAGTCCTCATCAGGGCGAAAACGTCTTAACCCGTGGAAAACATGGACATTAACAGATTAGACGCAAAAAGGACGTTAGTTTTGTTTTTATAGTGCAACAAAAAAATGAAAATACCTGAATATTAGCGCCATCTTACTAATGCATTTTAAATAAAATTTTAACTGCGGGGTAAGTATGGGGAATTTCTCAGCTAGGCGGACTGAGCAGAGTTTTTACGGCTCTGTTCTGTATACTAGCGTAGTCTAGAAGCGCTGGAAGTTAATACGAATGAGTTCAGGAAGCTGCTGCTAACGTGCAACAAGCCATTGGCATTTGCTGCAATGTACATGTACTCTGCGCTTGGTTGCCAGGTTCATTAGCGGAGCATCAATAATTTTTGCCCATCAGATTAACAAGTAGCGAGCGCCATTGTATGTTACGGGTCATTGCGTCATTGCGTCGAGAGTGTAACGGTTTGTCGCTCGAATCCGTTTTTAAGCTACTTAGCCATTGAAGGAAGTGTGCCCACTCAAGTATTGAACGACAACGATATCAAAGCGATGACTCGGCAGCAAGCGTTGACATTAAACCCATTGATGTCTCCATTGAAGCAAAATTACAGCGAATAAGAGGGCCCAAAGACAACCCACGCGTTTCACACTGTATAGGAGATTGTTGGAGCATATAATAAGCATACAGCGCATCAAATCGCTAAAGCGATGCATGGACTAGCTTCGCCGCGAGTTTCCGACGAATTATACGTTGTATCTTACAGCAGAACTACGCGATAGGTGGCCCTCGAGACTCGAGAATGAAATCTACGTCAAACCATCTAGGCTCTCACAGCTGAGCTAAAGAAAATGTATTTAGAAGAACTTAAAAAATGTTGAGATTTTTATTTTATGGAATTCAAAATCTCAATTTCTTTCAATTTCGACTAAAGAAATCAGTCCAGCAACCGACGATGCTTAATTGCCCACTCTAGGGGAAAATTCCTAAACCTCAACCCCTAATATGCAGTGCATATCCCAAACCACAACGCAGCTCTAACCCTAACTTGCTAACCCAAACGGAGAATATAGGCCTAATGCATTGTTCTTGAATCGGCGAATCAAATAAGGCGGATTGCGACCCGCTCGTATTTGGACGGAAATAAAGAGCTCAACTTATTTTACCTTCTAGTAAAGAAATTTCCTTATGCTGTGAGAGTCGAGATGTATTGGCGCAGATTATATTCTCGCGGGCGACCCGCGGGGCAGATTTTCGGTTCCATAAACCATTTAATTGAAACCTGCAACGAGCAGGCCAGCGGCGACGAGAGGAATTTTTCTGGGGGGACAAGAAGGGGACAAGGAGAAAATTAGGGGGCGGGCATAGCTTCAGGGCAGGATTAAAAGTACCAGAACTTTACGATCGAGAAGGGGGGAAGATCCTGACAGAAATGTATCATCTGCTCAACGTTGTTCAATATGCTCAATACTACCATTTTTGCATGGAAGTTTAAAAATCATTAAAGGGGGGACTTGGCAACTAAAAGATCGTTGAAAGTCGGGGGGTTAGTGGGGGAGTCTAACTTTCTGAGTTGGGGGCTATTTCCCTTTTTGTCCCCCTCCCCGTAGCGCCATCCGTGGAGTAGGCCTATATCCGCAACAGCCGATCAATTCATTTCATCCTTAGAAGTCGATGACTTTCCTACGACTAGCGTCGCAGATCACTGGGCGTCTTGCACTTTTTTTATCGGGTGCAATAATTTTTGTTGTCATTGTTAGTCATTGTTGTCGTTAAGTTGTTGTAGTCAATGTCACTGTTATAGTCATGGTGTCAGCAATCGCCAACGAAACATCCCTGCACACGCTGTATGTTTTTCTTTGTTTAGCGATCGTGTGTATTACAATAACTAGGCCTATACACAGTCAGGTTCGGTACAAGAATGCCGGTGTAAGAGAAGCGCTACCCCTTCTTTAGTCGCCTGTTACGATTCGCCCGGGGAGCTCTGGGTTGCAAACCATTTATTTGTTCCTCGGCTTGCAGGAGGCATGCGTTTAGTGCGCGTTATTGGCGTAAAAATTCTCCCAAAATGATTCGAGAGTTGGCTAAACTTTAATTTACACTAAACATACTGTGGTTCTTCGCAAGTGTGGAGAAGTACCCTTATGCCCGTGCATGAACTCACTGGGAGGAGTGGGCACGTGCCCACCCACTCTGCATCCGCCCCTGGAATAATGTGTTCTGTAGTCTGAATATGGCACGCGAACAAGGAGAACACTTTGAACAGGAATATATGAACTGCTTGTTTGTCGCTTGGCAGTATACGGGCAAACAATGCGCAACAACGACATGTACATGTACATGTAATGTGGAAACTTTATTTTGTCGGTACTTTTTTTAAGCACGCATAATTTGAACAAAATGACATGGTACATGAAGCTTTGTACTTTTTTTTAAAGCTTGACTATAATTTCAACCAGTGAATTCTTCTGCATTTCGTACAATAGCAGCAAAAAGAAGGTAAGATATTTTCATACCGCTCAAGACTACAAACAGTCAATTAATTATATCCAAACACCTCCACCTCGCACAGCGAGAGAGGATTCGGTCCAGGCATGGTGACGTAAAGGTAACGCCCTGATTCGATGCAGGGGTTGCAGGAGTAGAAGGAAACCCCTGCAGGGGGCCAACCGGGGTGGTAGAGACAGATAGCGCTGCCGTTGCCGGGAGGGGGCGCAGCAAGCTGGGGCGAGACGTTCGTCAGTCCGACCGTGAAGTCGGCCAGTCTGGCCGCTGTGGCGCAGAATGGAACAACTATAATTAAAGCACAGGCACACTGCATTAGACAGGATATCTTCTTTCTTTAATAAAAAAACACGGTCAACACATCACCTCCCCCCCCCGTGGCCCTCCCACTCGCTTGTCGCATTTCTCTTGGACACATAAAACAATCTGTTTTGTCAAAACTAGTAACTATCGCGAGAAAACTATATAATCCTCGATAATACTAACACGCACGGTCGGCGCTTAAAAGGTAGCGTACAATAAAAATGTTGAAGGCACTGATGCCACTACTAGGAATGTATCACCAGATCTAGAGATAATTGTTGCTGAGCGGTACAGATACTGGGTATCAATATCTTTATCGCGCGGTTTAGTGGCAAGATCTCCTGCCCAGTCAGGGAATTTTTCCGTTAATCTGCGAGAGAGAGGTACGCAGAATCTAGTGATATTCCGTCCTAACTCAATAGTATCACTGGTAGAAAGCATCCGAATACTATTATAAAGCTTACAAGCTCCGTCCCCCCGGTTGCTGATTATGACAGACTTGACCGCGGTCACAACTCCCAGGTCCACCGCCCACCACGGCCAATCATCGTTAAAGTTGGTGTGGGTGCAGCTGCGGTCGCTAAACGCAGGGTCCGGGTTGCCATCCACGGCGCTACTAGGAACCGTAGATGGGAGTGACATGCTGTAAGTGGAGCTTTGCCACGCCTGATGGCGCAGAGCCAGATTGACGCCTGTAGTTATCAACATCAAGTCCCAGTCATTTGTTACTTCGCGCTTGTTTTATTTTTAGTGATCACTGTATTATTTTTCTGCATTCATTGCAAATGCGACCAATGCCTTTTCACGAGGATCGTACCATAGGTAGCCAGTCGTTGGTTTTTGTTGTTAATTTCTGAAATTTTACAAATCCGAAATGTACGCTTTCTAGGACATTCAATTTTCGATATCTTTTGATGATTTAGTGACGATGATGTCACTAACAGTACTTCTGGTCAACAGTAAACATGGCGAGGGTGCCGCTGTTAGGGTTTGGAATAGAACGGTGTATAAGAGAATACGTATGCGTTGTTTACATTTGAATGCTTTCAGCATGGCTCATGTGCCAGATAACGGTGTATTTACAATAGACATGGCGGACAATATCACGCTAGATTCAAGTGAAATTGTGCAATGAACGAGAAATGGGCTAGACACATTTGGTATTGGTTTAAAAAAACTATTGGAGCAACTGTCAAAAAAATTAACGTATCGTGCGAATCATACCAGAACTTCCACTTGACTGATGGGACTGCAAAATAACAATAACAGAATTACGGTATAACATTTTCATTATTTACTGCGAAACCACGCGAACGCCAATAGCACAAGGAATATAGTCCATAAAGTTTCAAGAAGCTGCTGGATTGATAATTAGCCGTGAGCTTAGTCAGCATTCTGTAAATTCAGTCTACAGCAGACGAAACGTGTAAAAACATCAATGACTAACCAATAATAAATTCAGATGCAGTGTATATGTAAGCCTATCTATGTGTGTGTCTCGCTCATGTGTCGTGAACGCTATAATGTGGTTTGCACCATATTCACAGACGTGTCTTCTTCAGTGTTATACAACATGGCAGGTGAAAACTTTCCAGCCAAACCGATCTCTCGGCCCTTGTTTCCATCTCTGCATACGATTCCTTCTCAAGCATGATTATCGTCTATCATACAGATACGCGACCTGTCGGTCTTCGTTTGCCTTCCATCCTTTCGTCTTTGCATTTCTCAACAACCTCTCTTCCCTCGTTGCATGCCAAATTCCATCTACCATGCGTTAAATAGTCAAGATACGGTAGGATCAGAAAATGCTTTGCGTAGAGCAGTACGTTTCGGGTACAACGATTCAAGCCAGATGTAAGAAAAGGTACAATGCACTACGAAGATATTATCATTATTCTTATGCTTGCAACTACCTACATGGATTACCTCATAACGCGTACAGCCGGGTGCATCTCCGTAGCAGTAGGACACAGCGAGAAACACCTCGCACACGATAACGCCCTCGACGTTCGACTTTAGGTTGAACTGAGTACAGAATGACTGCTCACAGCGTGCGGCACACTCCAGCACTGATCTCGCCGCTAAAATCACCGCGGGTTGCTCCAGGCTGCACATCACCTCACCCGTAGTGTTCCGCAGAACTGCAAACCGCTGCCCCGCGGTACTGTAAAACTTCTGGGCGGTCAAATTCTGCCCGGTTATTCGCCACATTTGAGGGATTAATAGGCTAATGGCAAGAAGCGCCGAGGGAATATATCGGACTGTCAACGTGATCATTTCGACTAAAGGCTCTCAATGTGCAGAATATTACTTGGAAGTGTTATGAGCAATTTTTTGGTCAAGTCTAAACACATTTTGTTGTTCTCCGCGTTGTATAAGCTAGTGTAGCCTACTCAGTGTCGATAACAAGCAGGGCACCAGACTCAAGGGTGTAGATTTGCCAAATGTCGACGGTCGTTCAAATTCATTCACCCCTGCAAAGATGACCAAAACTGATGTCGGAAAGCAATGACGGTGTTATGCTAAAAGGGTCCAACCCTCAACTTTTGTGATTATGCATTATTTACAGAATACGATGCCCGACTTGCTATTCCATGCTTTGCTAAAAGGATCAAACCTACGTGTGCACAGATCACTGTCACAGCAAAAACTGCAACGTGCGAATACGACCGTTAATTCTATTGTTTCACTGTGTTGTGTGGTCGAGATTTGTTCTTGTGCCAATCGAATTCAATATTTATACAATAGTCATTTTAAGTCCATGGTGTTACGATTGAGTTAGAGTTGAATTAGAGTTGATCTGAGGTCAACACCGTCCCAACCCGCGCACTTAAAATCGATTTTCAACACCGCGCTAACCCGTGTTAACACCGTGTTGGGTCAACTCCGCGCTAACACGATGTTAACACGGCGTTAACACCGTGTTAACACCGTGTTTGCGCTGTGTTAGAGCCGGGTTGAGTTTAAATTGAGTTGAAACTTAAAATACATCAAATTTTAGATAATTTATTTTAAATATACATCGTGAATTTCTTTAAATAAGGGTTGGCTAATAAGTTGCTGATAGGGTTAATGAACCCTAATCTGTCTTCAAAACTGCAACGATGCCGTCGCAAATTAGTTAACTCTTTGATAGGATAAAAAAATTTACCTGGGTTGACGTTGAGACCAATCAATTTGAACTTAACGGTCACTCGCCTGTTTACAAATTAAGCAATTCTCGCGATATTCTCGTAGGCCTATTTGATGCAAGCTGCGCAAGGCCTAGGCCGCGCACACAAGTGTGACCACGTGTCACCGACTCAATAGGCTTACTAGGCCCGTTCGACTACGGATATTAGCCATCGGCCTACAGCGGGCCAGTTTTCTAAACACCGTGCTAACACGATGTTAACACCATGTTAACACCGCGCTAGCGCCGCGCTAACCTGAGCAACGGGTCGAGGCGTTCAGATTGAGAACAAGTTGGCCCAAAATTTAAACTCAACTCTAACACCGTCCCAACACCGCGGACTTGAAATCACCCGATATACCCCATTTGCTCACAGTTGTGTTGCGCGCATAACTCTCGCTTTATCCGTCCGTTTGAAGAGCTACAGCGCCACACATGCAGTCGGCCCGCTGCTTTTTGAAAAAGCATCCAGCGATGATTTTCGAACGTCGATTCATGTCGATTTTTTACTAAAGGCTCACAGTTCTCAGAATATATTTACGCGGTAAAGTTTAGCGCAATTTCTCGGTTAGGTCTAAGCCCGTTCCGTTGTTTTCCGCGCTGCAACAGCTAGTTACAGTTTCGATGAAAGCAGGGCACCAGTTTCGAAAAAAAGAATTAATCAGCGCATTAACGGTACCGAAACACAATGCAAGTATTTGTATGGGGCAGCCTGCCATTTGTGGACCTTGACAACGGGCCCTGCTGATCGTCGATTGCAAATGATAGAAATAATTGATGTCAGCGGTGCTGAAAGTTCCGACAATGACATTCGAAATAAAATTTGAAACTAAAATAGCAATTCTGGGGAAACGGAATAAAGTATCAAAGGTAAATTATTGGGTGGATCAGTAAATTGAAATGAAAATTGCAAATATTATTAAAATAGGAGCATCACTGTCAATAGAACTCGTAAATATCAGAACTTATTCATGCTCTATGGGCAATTGCTTCAAGCCTGTGAGCATTTGACGTCAGATAAGCATATTGAACTTGCATCGAGAAAAGGGATCTGCGACAATGTGACATTTGGAATCAAGTCAGGATCCAAGGAAATCTTTTTTCTCTCGGGGGAGGATAATGGCACCGGTTCAGTTTGACTTGTTCATTTTATAAATTATCATTTCAAATCACATGAAATTTTAAACAACCGTGGCAGGGCCGACGTTTGGGTCCCCACTCCCCTGGCCGGAGGGGCCACGGGAAGCCCAATGCTCTGGAGAGGCTTACTGAGCAAAGTAGCGAATTTGACATATTATTATGTAAAAGAGCATGATTTGACGTTCTGTCATAATCTCTGGGAGGGCTGGACCCATTAAAAGGTTACTGTATGCCCGTTGTATTGCATAGGGTTGTAAAAGTTGTAAAAGAAAATTTATGTCAACGCTCCCCCCCCCACTTTCCCGTCCTGTCGTGAGTTCAGCACAGGGGTAAAAGCTTTGGTTAGAAAGCAAAGAATTTGTAGCCAATTTCTTTTTTAGGGGGAGGGAATTTGTACCAGAATTTGTACCAAAGTACCCTAACGCCGGCCAACAGTGGTGATATGGGTGGACTATGGACCCCTGCCAAGACAGACAAACTAACAAGAGCAGCAGTATGAAACATGAATCCGGGAAGATATTGACTGATTCTGAAGACATCAACTGTCGATGGAAAAGGTATGTGAAGGAATTGTATGATAAAGCGGGGGAACCAAATGCGAAAGACATTAAAGTGGAGACTGAAATGAGTGTTGAAGAGGAAAATAAAGGACCGATCTCCGGTCCTTTATTTTCCTCTTTAACACTCATTATACTCGACAGTGAGATATTGGCAGCAATAAATGACATGATGGGCAACAATGCAGAAGGAGTGGATGAAAAACCGGCAGAATTTTGAAATGGCTTAAGACAAGGAGCGACGAAAGAGATAATTAAATTGTGCACAGAGATGTATGTTAGAGGAGTATAGCCCGACGAATTCACGAAGTTAGTGTTGATACCAATTCTAAAGAAAGTAAACGCAAATGAGTGCAGTGACTATAGAACAATCAGTATCATGCATCAAAGATAATGCTAAAGTTACTAACAAAGAGGTTTGAGGGAAAGACGAAAGGAGGTAATCGGTAGAACGGCGGAGAAACGCCAGGCGGGAGAGGTTGGATGCCAGGGACCTTCCGTTTGGCAGTGAATTAGAGAGAGATGGACCCCTGCAGGGCCTAGGCGATCGTGACAACGAGTTTGACTGTCCACACAATGTTTCGATCAATATATGGGGAATTGACAACGTAGCCAACACGAACAATTAATCACTTATGAATATTAATTTCACGCCCGATATGGCGCGTCATAGCATTGAAATCGCCAGTCCACGTGTCAGATACATGTAGCCCAGCTATGGAGTGACTGTAAACCTGACAAAAAACGCGTTTTTTACAACCCATTCTATACATACGTGATCTAGTAGTCGTATGACTGCCACAACATGGTAGAGGCGCAGCAACAGGCATGGCCGAGACAAGCTTCGTGATTTATAGTGCTATCTTCACCAAACTTCCGTGCTAGAGGTCCGGTGTCAGTCTCGGCGTTAGCTATGTGGAGAATTAAATTTACCGGCATGTAGGCTAAAAGTTTTCCAACCTGAGAGGGTCTATAAACGGGTCTGGTGTCCTTGTTTGACTCTTACCTCGACATTTAAAAAGTAATATTAGTATTGGTTTGCAGGCTGTGTTTTCCGGCGAAACTTGAGGCTTCAAATAATTCATTTCTGTTTGCATATTGATGCGATTACAAAATCAGGACAGCATTGTGTCGCAGCATTGGCAGATGAATATAACAGCAGCGCAGCCGAGTGTATCAGGTCATATTGTGAAGTTAATTTCAGGCCGAGAGAGACACTTCACTAATAACTTAATGACTTACTAACAGAGTTCAGCTTAGCCCTTACAAAATTGAAGTTACGTTACCCCTGTTACTCTTAAAACAGGAGTAGTTCTACTCCTATGCTTTTTAGAGAAGGGGTAGGCCTACTCATGAGCGTGGCGGAGGGGGGGATGGCATCAAAATTCATTGGTCATTTCTTAACCATTTACCTTCAGTTTGATTTTAAAAGCCCTGCTTAGCAGTGCTTTTCTTTTTCCTGCCTATTTAGAGGCAGTTACAGCTGTGACTACTTACGCCACACGATTTTAAAAAACGAGCAGCTTTACTCCATCGTCAATTTTTACGAGTAAAGCTACTTCTACCCATTTCTAAATCCCAGTAGAGTTTCAAAAAACGTCGTTTTTGGAGTACTCCTCCTACTAACCTTGTCCCTGCTTACGAATATTTAGTATTTTCTACTTACAGCTGCAGCATTAATGCCCTCTGTGAACATGTTGAGGTGCCATTTACCATTTACAATATTTAATAATTTGCAATTGTGTTGTGTAAACTAGGAATACATTCGTGTGTGCCCGTTTTCGGCTACTCGCATGGGTGAAATTAAGATATTAATTGTAACTGAAAATAACATTGTAAGCCTAATTATAGGGCGGAAAATTAGGTCTGTAGTTGCATGGATCACAATTTCGTTCAATCTTATCGAACAATTGCTAGGATTCAATTTAAATTGGAGATGACGGTCTTGAATACTATTATATCAGTGTCGTTGACAACTAATTATTGCTAAATTGACTGAGTAGCTCGATTCAGCAATTCACTTCAACGTAATTTATATGACATTGGCATTATTATGACATTAGCCTTAAAATATGAATGTTATTAAAACGCCGTAGACAAATATTGACATTACATTTGAACTGATAATACGTTATTGATATAAACATAGGCTTTCATAACATATGTTAAGTCATTTAAGGATTTTTCTTTTTGTTTATGGTATGTTTTGTTGTGTGCATGCATGTGTGTTTTCTCAACACCTCTAAGAGAACGAAAGAAATTCATAAAACATTATCTATAATTAAGCATCATTCAAGCTTTCATGTCCTCTTTGAACAAATTGGATCTGCCTCACAAAGATTACTACAACATTCGCTTACACGCGCTGCTTAATATCTCAACTAGCGAATTACACATCGGAAAATCGAAAAATTGGAGAAGACAATTGTTCCTACTTCAAACCGTTAGCCTAAACACCACTGACAGTCATCTATATCTAGCGCTCGACGTGGTTTTAGATTACCCGCAATAAATGGAAATTTGAAGTCGATTATTTACGATAATTTGTCACAGAGAGCGGCCATTTAGCATAAATGACCAATTCGGTCATTTGTCCTGATTTGTTCTAATCAAAATGTCGATTTTGGCATGAAATTCATTTGAAATCCATCTCATTGCAGCTACATGTACATATACCCGGCCCGCTTCGCTGACAACATCGTTGTTTTTGACGGAACGAACTTCGATGTAAATTCCCAGCAGGATTTGAAAATTGTATTTTACATTTCGAATCGTTCCTTAGTTTGCCATTCAAGAATTTGGGTAGTTAGATTATTATAGATTATGCATTTTGGTATACATGGTTTACCGGTAAATTAAAAAAAGATTACCGGCAGTATAAATGTTTGTGTTTACTGGCTACTTTCGAGCGCTAGTTATATCCGTACACCTCCACCTCGCACAGAGTGAGATAATTCGGTCCGGGCATGGTGATATAGAGGTAACGTCCTGGTTCGATGCAGGGGTCGCAGGAGTAGAAGGAAATCCCAGCAGGGGGCGAGCCGGGGTGGTAGAGGCAGATGACGCTGCCGCTGCCGGAAGGGGGCGCAGAGACTAGGGTCGAGACGTTTGTCAGTCCGACCGTGAAGTCAGCCAGCCTGGGCGCTATATGCACAGAATGGAAGCGCTGCGATTTACGTTAAAAAGAGCATGCAAGCACACGCATACAAAGACAAGTTTTCGTCTGCACCCCGCCTCCGGCGCACCCACCCCTCCCGCTCGTGAGATTTGTCCGGAAAGGAAAATACGCTGAACATTGCTTGCGTCCTTGTCCCTTCAGCCCCCTCTGTTGTGGAAAGGTGAAACAGCTACTGTGCGAGGGAGTTAAAAACTAGATTCGAGGTCCAAGTATTGTCGCTGCACATGCCATATACAGGATCGGCATTAGAGAACGACGCTCCCCCTCTCCCAAAAACTTGTTATTGGCCCCATAAAGGCATTTTTTCATCTGGAACAAAACTAGCGAGAAGGGGTGAGATGGGTGAAGGAATTATTGCCAAAAAGATACTATATCTATCTATAAATATGCCTTGAATTTGGATATCTGTCTGTGCGTCTGTGCGTGTGTTTCTCTCGGTCCACTGTAGTCAAATTTTCTCGCAAATGGACTAATTCTCAAACCAAACAGTGTCAACTCCTGTGTGTGAGTGTCAGCCCACTGCGACTGCCCCCCCCCCCCTCCTCCCGCCTCTCACAGAATCACGACGAAGGTAAGAATGAAATTTTTCCATCGATTTACTATGTTAAGATAAATGCTTTGCCGTCGGTGGGCTAATGCTGCGCCCTCCTCTTTGACTGAGAGCGTACAGGGCTAACTCTGGCTCTGTACGTGTACATAGGCCCATGCATGAGTCCAGAAGTTGACCTCAAACACTAGAGATCTGCGCGGGCCTATTTTTGTGAACCCGGATCGGTCCGCTAGTAGCCAAATGCACAGCGGATCTGTCCGGCCTGGCCCGTTACAAAGGAGTCAATTATTCAGCCAGGCCCGCCCACTTCAGAGGGCCGAAAGGCCCGCGTAAATCATTCTAAATAACTGTCAAACCATAACTCTCACTGCAACAGTCTCCCCTGTTGCTGATCATGACAGACTTGACTGCGGTCACAGCTCCCAGGTCCACCGCCCACCACGGCCACGCCCGGCTGTTAGTATGAGCGCAGCTACCGTCTTTGAACACGTCGTCCGTGTTCCCGTCCACAGCGTTACTCGGAATCACCAGTCCGAGTGCCCTGCCGCTGTAATTGGAGACTTGCCACGCCGGCTTGCGCAGCGCGAGATTAACACCTAAAATAGGAGTCTACGGAAGATGTAAATAGCAAATCTCAAAAAGACAGCAATTCAAACCTGTAGCACATATGGAAATAAGGTACATACAAAAAAAACAATCGTCGATAGATTTAGCCTACATCATAGAATAAACCATCATACACATAGATTTTTTCATCAAAGTGCCACCAAAAAAAATGATATCGTTTTGAGACGCAGTGTTTCTTGGCGGAAACTATTTTTAGCTCCGTCGTCTTTGCCTGCTGTAAGATTATGGTAAATTCTGATCCAGCCATTAATTTTAATGTAACTGCAGTAGAGTCTTCATTTTTCCTCAAAAAAACATTATAAAAAATTGACCGCATCAGCAGAAACGTTATAGAATCTGGAAAATATCAACAATAATGCTTTACGATATCATCCAAAATTAGCTCTAATAAAAAATATGACATTTGTATAGCAATTTGTGATTGCTTGCTGATGGCAAACGTTCAGGCCTATGGGTATCATCAATTGTCTTAAAATAGAATAATTTAAATAGTCTTAGGCTACGCAATAATGACAAAGTGTCCCGAGATATATACCAAGATTTCCACAGGGCTGACGAGGCTGAAAAAAACCGAAACACAATGCAAAGCACAATGCAAGACACAAGCACCATTTGATAACATAAATCCAGCACTAGGCCTAAGCTAATTCCCGACACAAGAATGCGATCAATTCTTCAAATCAATCTACGTTGTCCATAGTTCAGATACAATAACATCAGTTCAATTTCTTAAACGATGACGCTAACGAAAATGATTGCCCGAACCAAAACTTTAATACACGACTAGACTGATCGATCCTGAACTTAAAATTAAACCAAGACTAAATTAATTTTCTCTTATATTGTGTACGTCTAATCGTATAAATAATTTTTGTTACGGATAACGCAAGGGCAGCGAAAATCAAGGTTTCTCCTTAACGATAACAATGACGAAAATGATTGCCTGATCAAAAACTAAGCAGCAACCAAATTGATAAATCACGAAATAAAATTGAACTAACACAAAAATGAATTTCTTAACAAAACCATCACGACAAATATGGGGCCTAATGACTCTCATTATGCTACTATTTCATGTAAGCCCTTCACTGTGTCGAAAATGAGGCATTTTGTATCGGACAGTTGAAGCCACATTGTACGTGATTACGTTGTAAGTTGAAACAACAATGCTTAGCACAGCACATGACACGTTAGCCTACTTAGATGCCGTCCAATACAACTGTGATATCCATATTATTGTCCGCATTCGTAAAACAATCCTAGAATTACCTCAAAGCGTGCACAGCCTGGTACATATCTGTAGTAGCAGGACTTAGCGAAGAACACCTCGCACAGGATGGCCCCATTGACGCTCGTCTTCACGTTGAGGTGCGTGCATGAAAACTGTCCGCAGCGTGCAGCACACTCCAGCGCTGATCTCGCCGTTGAAATCATCGCAGGTTGTTCTAGGCTGCACATCACGTCACCCGTGGCGTTCCGTAGAACGGTAAATCGCTTTCCCGAGCAGCCAAGCGACTGTTGGGCTGTAATTTTCCACATTCCAGGTGTCGAAACGAAAAAGGCCAAAATGTGAGCAAGTGTCAACAGTGCCATTTGTTCTAAAGGCTTGAGCGTGTGCCTGGAGAATACTCCTAAAACTTTGATTGGTTTTTCAGCATAATAGTGCAGCAAAGTCATCTAAGAGGTTTTAAAATGACAACATCTAACCACTTTATTTAAAATAAATTATCCAATTATGGGTTAAGTTTGTGCGATTTCTCAGGTAGGCATAAAAGTGTACGTGTTCACCGCTCGGTGCTGTACTAGCAAGTGACTTAGTGCGTATATTTACGGGTCTGGTCGGAAGCCAGATTAAATTTAGCTTCAACTTCACTACTGCGCTCCACCCTAACGGATAATTATTTGCACGATCAAAATAACCCCACCCCAAAATTCTTAATTATTATTAAATTAATTTTTTTTATCTGCTACCAAAGCCATCTTGAATGAATTTACAGATCACTGTTTTAAAGTAATTTGGGGAATGGAGTTCGGATATAAAGCAGTTTGAGGAAGAAATGAATTTTGATGCGCATTTGTATCCTTACGAGGAATTTGATAATGTAGGCTAAGGTCACAACCACAACCGCTCTGTGAGAAAAGTGAACTCTGCCAACAGCTTACTATCTTGTAATGAGCCTGCCTGTAGTTTAATGCAGCTTTGGAAATGGGAAATTGATCTTGGTCAGAACTGGGTCAAGTTGAACTCGAATACAATAAGTTGCATCTGAAAAAGTGCTAAACGAATGAATCTGATCAACTGAATGGGTTGATCAAACGCATTTTGTTCCTTCAGTATTATTTTAGCACTCGAACTGGGCATTGAGCTTTTTAAATTCAAAACGTCTAATATCTGCGATGCGATATCCAAATGAATAATTTGTCCCCGCATGCCGCTTGTTGAGCTAATTCTTTACGGTTTTGAAGCGCGTGTGTACACGTACAGGGTTACTGAATAAAAAGTCGGCCCTCGCACTTCAATTGTACGCCATGCCATGTAAATCGGTTCTATGGAGTATTCGGCTGGTGGGCCAGATCCGAAGCGTCTTGAGATGAATTAAAACACCCCGCGTAATTTTTTCATAGCGCACTATCATTGGGGGCAATGATGGTGCCCCATCATTGGGGTCAATGATGGTGCACCATCATTGCCCCCAATGATGGTGCACCATCATTGCTCCAATAATGGTGCACCATCATTGGGGGCAATAATGGCACACAATGAAAAAATTACGCAGGATGCTTCTGATAGGTCTACACATATAGAAGTCTGTTGAATATTCCAAATATGTCTAAAATGCTGCTATTCTGACCAGCCTGTACCTGAGCACTAGGCCTACGTGATGCATTTATGCGAGCGAAATGCAAATATTTGGCC
>JAQIWG010003185.1:0-18441 GCA_034695025.1 Chamaedrilus cognettii
GAGAGAGACAGATTGATAATGGTGGTGATGGGAATGAGTAAAGAATCAAGGCAGGATTTGATAAGCTTGGTAGGTATAGCATCCAGTGGGCAGGTTGCATTTGAGGAGGAGAGAATGCAAGTTTAACTTCTTCAGACGAGGCTAGTAGTCCTCTATCAAACGCTGTTGTTTCTTGATATGTTTGAGCGTACCCCCTGCATGCCAGAGAAAAAAGAATTGGCTTGCAGCCCAGAGCTCATCGAGGAACTCGTTAAGCCAGAAAAAGAAGGGAAAGCTAGCAAGTCTGTGCGTGGCGCTCTGTACTGAACTTGACTGTAACGGTTTTTGTTACTGCACACGGTCCTTGAGTCCAACAAGAGAGAGAGGGAGAGAGAGATTGTTCTCAGTCGAGAATAAAAACAGTAATTTGCACAGCAAATTATTATATTATTATTATAATCTGAGTATGATCTGACACAGCCATTGCAATGTGGATGTTATTTGAAAACTTAAAATTAGTTTTTGCATTATTTTGTTGCTATCGTATTTTCAGCTTTAAATGATTGAAGGCGAAGAGAATTCTAAAGTCAGTTAAGAAGCAAATGAAGATCTCCTTTACCCTTCGATCACTTACAGACCTCTAAATAGATCATCGTTCTTTCGATCATCTAAGCATCAACTTTCAAGTATCCAACAAGATGGGAACCTCCGCGTCAGCACGGCTTACGCCAGTATCATTCTATGAGAACGACCCCACATCGACACCGCACTAGTATGTGTTTCTGGTCTGGTCACTTGAGTTGCTATTTTAACTTTAACTTCAATTTCTCTACTGCACTCCACCCCATTGGATGGTTATTTGCAGGGCTGACGAAATTAAGCATCTTTGCCAAGGGTGCACGAAGTGACTCGAAATCTTTTGCATGACCGGGGTTCGAACCGACTCTCTGCCACACTCGCTATCCGAAGTCCGCGACTAGACCATTCGGCCACAACGCTACGCCAATCTTTTTTATGTTTTTCTTTTCCCTTAAGGCATTAGGGTATTTAACTTTAAACAGAATGTGATGTAGGCTATAGCCTACATTGTACACTGTAGCTACTGTGACAGCAATGTTTTAAATGTGTAATGCCTATCCTTAGACTTCAGCTCTTTTGCGCCGTTGATGCGTGACTTGGCTTGAGATTTCGGCATAAATTGAGACTGTCGTTTGGAGGCTACTACAACTTTTATTTCTTCTTGATGGCTCATATCATTTTGATGCTCTCACTACCTTCAGCCAGCTTCCAGTTTGAACTGAATCTGGTAATTGAGCTTATCAATAAAAATGTAAAAAATAAAATAAAACTTTATCGTGAAAATCAAGAAATATTAGCAAATGAATATAAAATAAATAATTACAAATCTATAAAAAATAACAGAAATAACAAATAGGTATAATTATATGAACCAAAATGTCAGCATTCGATGGTTCTATTTTAGCAATCGACCCTCGCCAATGTTCGCCACTTCTGAGAGTATGACGTCATCAACCACCCTTCCCCGGAGAGTCTCAGCTCCTGTCCTGCCCCCGCCCCCACAGTTCTTCAGGCGAAGGAACAGCTGGGATGAATCGCGCGATCTCGTTTACAGCAGAATTCTGTCTGCGGAAGAATTTTTGACGGTAGTCCTATGCAAGGGGGGTTGCTAACTAATTAGATATTTTAATGAATTGAAATTTATATTTTAATATATTGGTTTGGTGGAGTTTAAGCCTACGTGCAGCATAGTGGCGAAGTGAAGAAGAAAAGGAGGGCGTCTGAGAGCGTTTGAGGGAGGTAGTGGTTTCCGATATCACAGGGGGATTGTTTGAATAAGGGGGGGACGTGACAGAAAATGTGGGGAAGGATGCTAGTGGATGCGAGCCTGCCGTCCACAAATGGCCCACACCGGGGAATGCGGCCACGAAGCGAGCCCGCGCGCGCGTGTGTGTGTGTGTGCATCTTATGGTAAACTGATGCTTTGCCACAAAACAGAAGGGAGTGGACCAGATTCGATCTGAATCAAGTGCTTAGCACCAATAGCTGCGTACACGCTCGTGCTTTGCATTGTTGATAGTAACTGTCTGGAGAACCAGTACGGCTTTTGTATAGCACGGTTCTGCTCGTTCTAGTAGAGAACGAGTGAGATCTTGTACAACATGGTTCTGCTCGTTCTATTAGAGAATGTGTCATGTTTTTTATAGCATGGTTCTGCCCGTTCTATTAGAGAACGAGTAAGGTCCTGTACAGCATGGTTCTGCTCGTTCTATTAGAGATGAAAATGGCATGGAGCGAGGCATGAACGAGCTTTTCCGCGATCCTCCGCCATTCTCTTTCAGACAATTTTCAAGCTCGTTCATGCAAAAAAAATGGCATGGTTCTGCTCGTTCTATTCGAGAACGAGTAAGGTTTTGTGCAGCATGGTTCTGTTCGTTGTATTAGAGAACGAGTAAGGTTTTATACAGTGTGGTTCTGCTCGTTCTATTAGAGAACGAGTAAGGTTTTGTACGGCATGGTTCTGCTCGTTTTATTAGAGAATGGTGGAGCAAGATGAAAAAGTTCGAACACTCTCGCAAATGCCGGATCGAGATCGTCAAATGTCACAAATCACGGAGATCCTGGGACTGCGAGGTCATCTGCACAACGAGCTTGTGAGGATACAGAGGATGCTGGCGGAGGGAGACCCCTCTATGAAGGTGAAGCGACGTCAATATTATATAAGTTACATTATCCCTTCTCTTTCTCTCTATAGTACACTGTCAAACGGCAGGTCCCTGGCATTTAACTTCTCCAAGCCTGGCGATCCTCCGCCATTCTCTTTCAGACAATTTTCAAGCTCGTTTTAAGGCAATTCCTTTTCAGTAATTCATCAAACATCCCTTTTCTTCTCGTTCCTCTCCTCCTCCTGCTCTGCATTCTCTCTCCAGTATTTCTCTCATCAATCCCCCTCGTCCCTCAACATGTCCACAACAGTTCTCTCTCTGCATTATCATATTCACAGGTTTAATTTGTTGTCAAAACTTTTTCCAAACACTTCACAGATAGCCTGAACGTAGACTAAATTATAACAATAGACTAAAGTATAACAAAAAAGTAAAAAAAAAAAATGTTTTGGTATAAAGGTCTTTTATTTGCCACAAGAACAAGCGTAGAGCAGTAAAAGGAATGCACAAGCAAATTCAGCCAAAAACGAATCTTTAATATGCATTTCCAGTATTCTCGCTAACCAGAACTAAATTAGAATCATATTTTTGCAATCCTAAGCAACTGAAATTAATCAAATTTATTTTGAATTCTATAACAATACATTTAACATTGTATATTTTGTTTTTTATTCTCCAACGAAGTGCATCGCCGAGTTTGAGATATCGAACGCTGAAGTCATCGACAAGATGCGTGAAATGCGTGACGAGGACGAGCGCCTCAAGGCCATCAGAGCTTCCTCGGGGGGCACAGACGCCATGACAGGGACTGACCTGGGCCCCGGGGGGCGCCGGGACGGGACCACTGTGGGCACCAACACGGACCGACTGGGGCGGGGGAGCGTGGGGGTGCAGTTTGGGGGAGATGGACCAGTGGGGGCTCAGCGGGGAACAATGGGAACTCAGGCGGGAGGGGTGGGGGGTGGGGACGGGCTGGAAGGGGTGGAGAACGAGGAGGATCTGCGCATTAAGCATGCGGAGGTTGGTTTTATTTTTTATTGTTTAATATAGGTTTTGAAATTTAGGGTGTCAGCATGTAGATAAATGTGAAGGGGACAGTTGGAAAGGGAAGGGAGAAGAAAACATTGAGGGAGGCAGTAGAGAGCTATATTCGCAGCCATTGCTCTATGCATGCAGAGGCATGAATAGAGAGATGGCTGACCATTGGACTTATCTCATTGTTGTCTCATCGTGGGAAACGTCCAACCTGTGCTAGCACGGGAAAGTGAACGTAAAACATAAATGATGATGATGAAATTAATTTTTTTTAGTTTTTATTAGGTTTAATTAGAGTTAATTTTACCGGGTTGTAGGCTTTTTTGCATTAACACATTCAGCACATTGATGTTTTGATATGTTGATACCCTGATATCTTGATATAGTAATCTATGATATATTTCACAGTGTAGTTCATTGGTGTAATTTCTTGCTGATATTTGATATAAGTTTTTAGCAGTCCATTGAACTACTCAGGATCAAGGTCATGTATGTGACTATGATTGAAGAGAATAAAATAATGAATCTTCACTGAGCCTGCGTACCCGCACGTTTAGGAGGAGGGCCGTCTCGCGGCCGGCTACGCGTCAAGGATCGCGCGCGGTCGTCAGATGTCGATAGAAGAGATCAATGCGTTGCTAGGCGACCACGCGCGCAACGTTCAGGTCAGTGTGACCAGACTTTACGCAACCATATCCATAGCTTGGATATGACAGTATCTGGAACTTGAGATTCAGTGTGACCAAATATGGTCTCTAAGTATGATCATATCTAGACAAACCGTTATGACCAAGTGATCTAAGTTGCTCGCCTCAGATTACGAGCGCAGCAGTTGTTGGTTCGAATCTCGGCCGCAAGTGCAAGTTAGCGCAGCAGAAGAGGGAACTCTTAGGCTAGACTAAAATGGCCAGCGTATCCTCGCTAGCCCAATCAAGCTTAAACCTATCAGCCCAGCCGCCATATTTCTGCGCTCTCCTATACTTTTTGCATCCCGGCCGCAGCAATGTTTCTGTGTCACTTCGTGCGCCCTTGGCAAAGGTGTTTTAAATTATCAGCCACAAGTGTTCCTACGATGCCTACCAATCTACGGTGGACCCACCACCAGCGATCATCAGCTGGTGCAATGGGGCATCATCTCCTCTCCGTAAGGGGCTACAAAAAAAATGTATGTAGAACTTGCGTGCGACTGTGTCTAAAACTTGGGTGACCATAACAAGTTCTTTGTTAGCATACCCTATTCATTAAATTTTTACATTTCCAGTAGCTCTGTGATAGAGGCAATTCGTCTACCTGTATATCTGTTCTCAACATTGCAAAATTTTGACAGATGAATTTTTGGAATCCAAAATACACAATTACACATATTCTGAGCTCCTGTATATGAAGTTTCTATTGTACAACCTGAGTAAACCTGGAACCCTCAAGGATCGACGATTCTGCGTTCGAGTACTTTGGGTGTTTAGCCTTAGTACTTTGTTTCAGGTTTTGGAAAATTGTCTAGTACTTTAATTAATGTAGCACATTGTCAGATGGTTTATCTGGTCACTCTGCTGCAGGCGCTGAAGTTGAAGCAGGACGAGGAGAAGCGCCGCCTGCGGGAGAAGCTCGACGCCAAGCGACGCCTGCGCGACCGTGGGTCGGGGGGGTCGGACGACGGCAGTTCGGTGGACCTCAACGCGTCGGGGGACAGGCGGTCGTCGTCGGCTCGGCAGCGGAGGAGAGAGAGGCTCTCGGCGGACGACCTGGCAAGTTGGGCGGGATTAGTTTTATTATGTTCCCAAGTTTAACCATTTTACTACTAGCTCAACTAAGCATAAAAATAGCACCATCTTGAGAATGCATTTAAAGCTTTTGTCTCGCTTTTTAATTAATTTGCTGTCGCTAGGAGGCTCAAAATAGGAGTTATTTAAGAAACGATCAAGTTTGACAAGTTTCATACTTGTCAAAATTAGTATTGAAGTGTTTAAATTTTAATCTTTTTACTGATAGGCTCAACTTTTGCTGAAGAAATAATTTTTAAAAGCATGCAAATTGTGCTAACTTGCAAATCTATTTGAAAAAATTGCCGCTATAGTGGCTAAAATGTTTTGGTCATAATAAATTCTTGGTGTGTTTTTTGCAGTGATTTTCATAGTTTCGCCTACGATATTGCTATGTGGATTGAGTATTACGTTTGACTGTTAATTTGATATAGATCTTGAGATAATGCAAAGCATTCACAAATACATAGATATTTACACCTTGCCAGCCAGCGCCGGATTTAGAACAAAAAAGGCTCGGGGCACAAATTCTGCAGAGGCCCCCATTTTTCCTTTCGAAACCAACTACGTTATGCTTCAAATGCAGCAATGCTGTACAATTTTTTTGGAAGGAGACCCCTTTCTTGCGTTGCGGAGACCCCTTGTTTGTGGAGGCACGTACCCCGTGTGCCCCACATGTAAATCCGGCACTGTTGCCGGCCATAACATGTTTACTGCTAATTTAATGTAATTTAAATTACACTGAGCGATTTTTGTTTTGTTGACAGCTTAGTGCTTGTCTGCAGGTTTTTGTGACTGTTTTTTGTTTCTGCTAAATTTATAAATTTTATGCACGTTGTGACGCTTCCAAATTATTTAAAAATTTGAAAGACCATAATGCAGCTTGTTTTGAATTGAAACTGGAAAAAAACATATTACCTTACTTTTCTCTGTACATGTTTTTCATCAGAGCGACCCTGAACACTCGGGCGATGGCTCAAGAAAGGCGCGAAAGTCCGGATCTCAGCCCTACATGTCGGCTGCTGACGTCGACGGCTTGCTCAACAAGCATTCCCTCGCAATGCAAGGACTCAAGTCCAAGCAGGAGCTGGAGAAGCAAAAGTACGCGGATATTCTGAGAAGGAAGAAGGAGGAGAAGAACGGACGTGGAGTGGAAGAATGGGAGGATGAAGAGGAATTGACGCGGCGGAGCACCGACTCTGGGATAAACGACATGGAAGCCTCGGAAACGGTAACTTGGGTGAATCTTTTTATTATGGCCACAGATACAGAGTTAAAATTAGATCGTAGATGAATTTTGAATGCAAATAAGCACGGATTGAGTTTTGTGTTAAGTTGATCTCAGATCGAATCTTCTGCATTGGATTTGTCAACGCTCACTTTGTTATGTGAGTTAATCTCAACACCTTGTGGGAGTACCTGGTCTATTCCTTTAAGTAAGCTGTTGCTAGGTTCTACTGTAGTCAGCATTCCTCCTGCATTCATCGTTCTTTCATTAGTATGCTGCATAGAAAACTTTTTGACATTATGTTTAGTTTGATTTGATTTAGGTTAGGATTTTGTTAGGGTTAGAGAGGTAGGGTCTGGGTTAGATTTAGGTTTAGGATGATGATAGTTGAGTCTTGGCTTTATTGATAAGCTATTTAAATTAATATTCCAATAACCCTGCGAATGCGGAGGATACTCAAAAATTAGCATAAGTTACGTAAGCACGAAGTTTCCATGGTGCATGACTGCTGCAGAGCGAGAGTCTCCAGAGCATCGTCCAGACTCTGGAGGCGCTGCGTGTGCGTGGAGAGTTGACGGAGGACATCGTGGCTCGGCTTATGAGGAGGTATTATCTGGGCACGGAGGACTCAACAGGGGCGGCCAACCCAAGGGAACGCCGCCCCAGCCGCGGCTCCAGGCTGACCCCCAATCACGACCTCGTGAGCATAAGTGCATCGCAATCGTGTTATGAGTTATGTGGGCTCAAGAGATGAGTTCATTTTTTTCTTTAAATTCATATTAAAAATAGTGTTGTTTTAACGCCACTTTTTGTGTGCGGTCTGCTGCTGCACTTCATTCACATCGACAATTTAAGCAGATGATGCTTTTTGCATCTACGTTTTAATCACATGCCTAGTTGTGCGCTACGGGTGCAGTACAAATACATAACAGATAGTATTTGCACTGACATGTCATATTATTTTATGATATGACATGATAGTCTTGCATTTATTCATTTCATGATCATGTATTCTTCTCGTTCTTCTGAATTTTTGCATTCATAATATGAAATCAAGAATATGTAATCGTGTGACAATTGTAGGTTTGATTTAAAGCACTTACTATAATCTAAAATGAACTAAACCTAAAATTCAAAATACACAATGGACTGTGACAATACTTTTATACATTGCATCAAATTTATTTTTCAGCTTGTCTAGCTTGTGCAATATGCTGTTTAGAAGTAGTTAAATATAGAATTGGCTTGCAGTCCAGAAGTCCCCGGGCGAGTCGTAAGAGGCGACTGAAGAATGGGGAGCGGTTCTGTGCCGGCTCTCTTGCACAGAACTCGACTGTAATCTTCGCGCTACACACGGTCGCTGAACTACAACAAAAAATCATGAAAATGCACATAATTTATTTATTTATTTCAGGAGTCCGCCTCCCAGCTGCTGCAGGAGACCCAGGCGAAGCAGAAGCAGATTCAAAGCAAGCGGCAGCAGGAGAAAGAGTCAGTAGACGAGAAGCTGCGCCAGAAGCTTGTCTCAATGAAGAAAACAAAGAAAACTCGCCAGCAAAATATGGTCGTTGTCATGGTGAGTGAAATGAGTGCTGTACAAATGTTCTGCATTTCATTTTAAAATTCTGTTTTGTAGCTGATTTTTTTTTCCATCCATTGAACAGTGCGAGATGCACAATATGGCAAGACTTCTTCTTCGTCTGATTCCGCTCTTGTTGGATTACTGCGTTGACTCTCAGCAGATAATATACCCTAAGAGTCGACGCAGTTTTGTGTGTAATATTATTACAAATCAAAATACCAATCGTAGAAGAATCAAAATTTAGGATAAATGATGAGCACAAACATGATAGCGAATTTCAAATTACCGGCAAAGCCTCATTATATGTTCTCATAACAATTAATTTGCTGTTTTATTCCGTTGATGTGAGAGATTACATTTTTGGTCAGTTATGTAAGCCTAAAATATGTAACCTAAATGGCCAGGCGATTAGCATTGAATTTCTAGCGATGCAGGTTTTATTCTGCATATTTTGTGTAAAAAATAATTTAATTACATCCATATAACAGTATGTTTATGAAATTTTGTCGTGGTCTGCACGCAATAATGCATTGCAATTGAGGATAATGCGACAAAAAATTATTGCTATATGTTTTTGTTTAATTGCTTTCAGTTTGATGTAGGATTTGACCATGTGTGCCATTGTTGTGTTTAATATTTCATGAATGTATAAATAGTGCCATTAATATTTATGCAATTTTGTTGCAGAGTGACGACGAAGGTTAGGGCATTCTGCAGCATTAAGTGATCAAACTTACACATCGGACAAGTTGGACGTTTTGTCCATAAAACATATTAGTTAAATGCTTGTGTGCACGATTCTAACTTGAACGAGTTAATCAAATATTTGTTGTAGTATGCAGTATTATGTCTTGAAAGTCTATTCTATTGGTTAGCTGTAAATAATGATTTATATGCGGGCTAGAAATGTGATGTAACTGTTTCCAGAGCATTCTGTATAATAGCCCAGTCAGACACAGTAGTTAAAAACCATCATTTTCGTTTTAGCCCTTAGTCAGATATCTTAGTTAAAATGCACTTTGCGACTCTACGACTTTGCGACTGCAACTTTGCTTAGCAAAGCATCCACTCCAGCCTCCTCATCGACACGCAGCGAGCCTCGACGAGTCTGTCTGGCATGGCGCTATTTTGAAGCATTTGTTATCATTTTTCTTCACTATATTGCAACAAACCAATGGGGTATTAACAGACAGGTTTCTGATAATGTAGTTTTCAAACACAAGGATTTCAAAATCATCGTGTGGACCTCAAAAATAAAAAATCCCAAATTGCCTATTCTTTGTGAAGTCAGCTCAGAGTTTATAAATGTCATATTGTGAGCACCCCACTTCTGAAGTAAACGTTCTGAAATCCGGTCCTTGATGGTGAAAATCCCATTTAATTTAATTTATCATAGTTATGTGCTTAGTAAATGCCTGTGTGCTTGTAACCATTGTAACAAAGAGATGTGTTGTGTAGGTCCAGTGTCATCTAGACTATGATATCTTTTAACATTGTGATGAAGACAATAACTTTTTGAAGTAGGCTTATAAATATATGAACTTTATTCGTCACACAACAGAAGCAATACGGTGAAAATGACATACAGTGACAGTCAAAACGGAACAGTAATAAAATAAATATGTACAAGAGACAATAAAATTGCAAGAAGCAATAAATTGCTTCTGTCTACAGCAACAGTAAAAAAGGCAGTTACAAGAAAATACTTTTAATAGCCATATAAATCATTGCCTTGATCTTGGGGGCAAACTAGTTAATATCAACATTGCACACTTTCCGTAATTGAACAAATTCAGTTATACAGGTATCTATCCAAACAGCTATTCACGACTTTGTTATTGCACAACATTATTGCTGGATTGCGTGAACGTGTGGTGAGATCAAAATCCAAATCAAGCCGTGAACTGATCAATTATTAGCTCGCGTGAACCACGGTTACATCGTGAACTCGTGATGAATCGCATGTGTTGATTGGTCAACGCGATCTCAACACGCGTTCATTCTATAATATACTCGGTTGCATGAAGCCGAGTTGAGATCAAGATCGAGATCGAGTTAAAAACTGACCAATTAGCGCACGTGATTCATCACTGAAATCCAATCATGGTTCACTTGCGATGATTGGTAAGTTTGTAACTCAGTCTTGATTTCAATTCAATTTCAAGCAACTTTAGGGAACGGGGGGCAAGTGTCCCTGGTGAACGAGTGTACGCCTATTGTGCGGATTTGTGTGTTTTTCGGAGCCTAGCTTAAGGCTGCTTTTGCTTCGACAGAGGCCCCATCAGAGTTAACTGTTTTGTCACTGTTTCTTGTACGTTGAAATGTTAACTTCATACTGTAAGCTGTCATCTTAATGTAAGCCTAACAGTACTGCAGCCTACTTGAGAACATTGTATGACAGTTACTGTAACTTGCGAACTCATGTTACTAGCCTAGTTGAATATTTCTGTGAATAAAATTTCTACCTAAGATCATTACTGTTAGGCCAATGAACATGAATACTAAATTGTTTTAAGGCTATTTTTCCTCAATTTAAAGATACATAGGCTATAATCTTTTAAATCTGTAGCCAAAGCCCACATGTACCTAATTCATTGCTAAACATCCAGAATCCAAATAAAAATTAACATAATTTTGCCTAAATTCAATGAATTAACGCATTTTCTGCGTGCAGCAACTATCTACATCGGTATACATACATACGTACAGAATTTTATGTATGTCAGTATCCGAAACATTCGACGATGGCCTAGCTAGGCCAGTGGTTCAAACCTTTTTAACAGGCGGGCCGCATTTGGCGGCCCTTGAACGGGCCGTTCAATAGCGGCGGGCCGGGCTACATTTTCCCCTCCAGTCCAACCTCACGAGCGGGGGGGGGGAGGAAGGTGCTGACAGAAATTTTTCGGGTCGCAGATCGCATGAGGTACCAAGCGGGCCGCACTTTAGAACGTCGCAAGCCACATGCAGTACTCAAATTTTGGCCCTCGGGTGCGGCCGGCCGCATGAGCACTCAAACAGTTCGCACTTTCAGGGGTCGCGGGCCGCATACAATGATAAAAACGCTAAATATTTACCCTCACGGGTCCGGCCCGCATCAGCCCTCAAGCGGGCCGCATGCAATGCTAAAATTTTGACCCTCGGGCGGGCCGCACTTTACGGGGTCGGGCCACATTTGGCCGGCGGGCCGCCACTTTAAAACCACTGGCCTAGGCTATATCAAAGTCCATTTTCTAGTTTCACGTTTTGTCGTCTGTAGACGCCAGGGTCTTCGTTTTCTGGCGCCGTAGCATGAGAGTACTAACATACCTATGTATATATTCAATTACAGAGACGCCGAGACCTTTCAAATCTGGTGTCTAGTGACGCCCGGGGTACACTTTTTGGCGTCACGTGACGCCGCGGGTTGTTTTTTGCGCCTACCACAAATTTTCCGGCGTCTTTGACGCCGTGACACCAGTCAACGGAAGCCCTGTTTGAGCCCCTCAGAATTTCACCACCCCCGTCGTCCCTGTTGTTAATGGCATCACAGCGACCACGCGTATCTCGGGCTGAACGCTGCGCAGCCTTCTGCGCACCACCGTGTAGGCTACCATGTTAAAAATTCCCCCCAGGTTGGTGAAGAAAATAGCGCTCCACACGATGACGATGTAGGGCTCGCCGAAGCTGACCCAGACGCTGAAGATGGCGTAAGACCAATACTGGAGAAGGTAGACGAGGACGAAGAGCATCATAATGCGAGCCACGCTGTGGTACTTTGTGGAGTTGCTGTTGTCCACGCTTGACTGCTGCTGCTGCTGCTGCTGCTGCTGCGGATGCTGGCTTGAGCCCTGGTGCAGTCTTTTCTCCACGGCGCGCATCTTGGCCAGCACGGTGACATAACAGGCGAGGTTAAGGACTAGCGTGCCGATCAGAAGCATGGTGATGGCGAGGCTCGCGATGGGGCCATTGGGATTGCCCAGGTTCACGTAACACCTGGCATCAATATGACGCGAACTATAATTGAGAGCCAACCAGCCGATAACTCAGTCTATGGGTAATCTGATCACAAAATATAAATTCTAGTTCAATGCTTGTGTCTTAACGCGTAGCCTGAGTATTAGTACCCAACTGCACTTAACACGTAATTGTAGGCGACGCGTAGTACGCTACACATGACCAACAAGCAAATGTAACATGAAAGATTATAAAATATAGAAAAATTATGAACTTAAAAGCTGAGAACAGTTTAACTACAAATTATGCAAGAAAATGTACACTATAATGTTCATGTGCAGGCTATGCGTGTCCAATGCCCAACAAATTTAGTCCAAACTGAAATTAAGACCCGACCAATTTAATTTTAATAGCCGAAAGGCAACAGAATTAAAGAGGCCCCTCCCGCAATACAAAACATGTACCCTATAAAGCGACAAAGTTTAAGAACATAGCATAAAATTAAACAATGATGTATTACCCTGTACTGCCACGCTATCAATACTGATTATGTCAACCAGGTCTATATGGACAAGCCTGTGTAGCGTAGTAGTATCATCACTGGACTGTAGTGCTAGAGGTTTGGGGTTCGATCCCCGCTCTAGCCATACAGAGAATTCAATTTCTCGGCTTGTGAAAGTCTACTAACCAGAGCCGGACTATAAACGAGTCTGGTGTCGTTGGTAGTGAAATCGGCTGCTAGCGGCGAGCGGTGGATGAAAATCTCTTAGGCATCGCTCTCAAACAAATACGCTGACAAGATTCGCATACTAGACGCGTACCATCTATCATGTTATGAGCGCGTCTATATGAAGAAGAAAAAAACAGGCCTACATGTGTATACTTGCATTGGTCCGGTCGGTCCAAAGAGCCCGGCCGCTTCAGCTGCAATTCCAAAAATCAATGGAAACCCAAACGCCACCGACGTCAGCTTCCAGTCGTACCTCCCGAGATTGATTCGAATGCCCTTGATGACCATAAGGTAGGCATTCAGCGCCGTGAAGCTGACGATTAAAGACTGGGCCAGCACGAACTCGTTGAGGAAGAAGGCAAAGGCCTTGCAGGCGGCGTCCGGAGGGAAGCCGACTTCTGCCAGCATGGAGGCGTGATCCATCATGTGGCTTATACTAAACATAAGGTCGCAGAACGCAAGGTAGACCACCAGACGCTCACCTGCGATATACGCAGCAGCAGCATGTTACTCTGGCGTTGCAAAATTAAGTGATATGATGATGACCAGAGATTTATCGAACACACCCCCCCCCCTCCCAAATCTAAGCTGGAGAAACTTCCTGAGTTCTGCACAAGAGGGAAAAATAAATTCAAAAAACAGAAGATTCTTTAGTTTCAGCCTGTGCACATATAGGCATACATATACAGTGTGGCTGTCCGGACTCCATAGCTGGAGAAGTCGGATTTAAACGTAACTATAACGTAGCGTAAACTATTGAAGCAATAACAACTCAAGAATACAATGCAGATTTTCATGTATTATTTTATGCCTAGTCTATTATATTCTGCTACTTTGGAGGAAGGGAAAGCAACTACCCCGATTTATTTGAGCTGGCTTCGCCCCGGGCTATATACGAGTATATAGGCCTGTGTCTATTCTGCCATCTATGCTATATTAAATTGTTATCGGTTGAAGGCCTACAGAGACTAATAAATGTAGCTTAGCCTTAATGCATATGCAGGGGCCTACAAGTATAAGCTTAGACTGTTGGAGCAGTAACTGACGTGATCAACAGAGTGGTCTAAGTTAGTTCGAATCCCGGCCGGAGCAAATATTTCGAGTAATTTCGTCCACCCTTGGCAAAGGCGGCTTAAATTCGTCTGCCCTGCTAATGATCATCCATTAGGGTAGAGTGCAGTAGTAAAGTTGAAGTTGAAGTAATGTAACCTCCAAGTCATTGTTTGACATGGTTGCGAGCGTCAACGTTGCGTGAGGTGTCGAGTGGTAAAGATGTCTGACAACAAAGCCTAGTACTACAAGCAATGTACAATTGATACATGTAGGCCCCTAGACCTATTTCATTTGGTGTTATAATGATTACGACATTGTGATATTTGTGCATCCGGTGTTGAATACCGTAATATTCATTGGATCATCGTATTGCATTGTCTTGCTTTGTGTGGCATTGCAGGCATATATTTAGTACTATGGTATTAGTTGGCGAATGATTATTGAATAATTTACATTAATTTTCAAGCCTTCACGATCATGTCGGTTTATCCTTAATAATAGTGCGCATCTACATTGAAATGTTAAAATGCCGCGAGTAAAATGCACCATATAATAGCCCTGAGGTTTCACTTTTCAAACAGTAGGCCTAACTAAATGCCACCAGCGCTGTGAATTTATTGAAAAGTTCCGTATAGGCTACTTGGGTACATGACTGTACATGTATGACCTACATTATACATGTACATGACATTTTATACTGTTGCGTGACATTTTCGCTTGTAGGCTTTGTAATTTTGGCCAATTTTGCCAATTGACAAAACGTGTAAAAAATAACATGTGCTAAAATAACTCTGCATAAGCTATTTATCCTATGATGTGCACTTATGCAGCACTTCAAAACGCGAAAATGAATAAGGGCCTAGAGAAGTTTCTTCATAATATGCATCAAAATGTCATGCTTTAGGCTACACTAGGCCTAAAAACCTATATAGGCCTACCCTAATGGATAATTTCAAATAATTCCTCGTTTTCAGTTACAAACCTTCCAGGCTTCTAACGCAGCGGAAATCCATCGGCATTTTCGACAATGTTACTTCTTGTGCACTACGGAATATTTTACATTGTGTCTTTTACATCTCTTTGAATTACCTACGACTTCTTTCTAGAGGTCAATGCCAGAAGCTTAAAATCACGCTTTGTTCAGGAATAAAAGAAAAGGCTGCTAATAATCAGTAGTTTTAACTAACGTAATGTTGTTCTTTGGATGCCCTTTACAGTCAAATGACTGCAAAGTAATGTAGGACGATGAAGTTTACGCTCTCTATTGTAACTAATAGCGCCAGGCCTGTCAATAGACTGTTGACAACAATGCAAAACTGTATGCGCGCAAATGCACAATGAAGTTGACTAAAATTTTGAATCTATTTCTTTCGATTCGATCAGAAAATGCACCGAAAACGAATCCGTGTAAGTACCTGTGACGGCCGTGGCTTTTATCAAAATTCCTTTTGGCCTTAGGGGAGGGATGTATATTTTGGTGAACACAATGTTTATCAAACAAACACAAGATCGAAATCGAGAATTTGAGAGGAGAATGTCGATGAGTGCATGTTGTCAAAAACTAGAAGGCAATTCTGAATCTGTAAGTGAAAAGTAGGCTAATTTTTCCTCATTTCCTTACTATACAAGATGCAAACATGGAAAAAAAAACTTTTCGCTCTGGGGGATGCATCCCTAAGCACTTGTAATGAAAAACCGCTTCTGCCCGCCCCCTATCTATTCTAAGAAATACTGACCGATGGTTCGAGCGAAGAAGTTGCTGGTGCAGGGGTAGTTGAGGTACAGGAGTGTCCCCGCGCTGCAGGAGATGCCGATGGACAAGGCGACCACTGCCGTGCAGTGGATGAGGTAGAAGCGGTACCCGGGCAGGCCATACACGGGCAGGACGTAGGGCGTCGTCTCGCTGGGTGACGCCAGCGTCGCGTCAACGGTGTTCTCAGGCATGGTCTGGATGAAATATACTAACCGCCTTTTTATCGTCTAATCTGTTAATGTCCCTTCCTGGACCTGAACCTGTGTGAAAATATGGGATGTTGGCGTCCTTTCTGGCGCCAGCCAAATAAATAATTATCTGGAACTGATTTAGCAGCTAGCGATACTGTGTCTAACCCCTAGTCGGATATTTTTTGTCAAAACGCACTTTGCGACTTTGTGCGACTTTGCGACTTTGCTTAGCACAGCCTCTACTCCAGCCTCCTTCTCCTCGACACGCAGTGAGCCTCGACGACTCTGTCTGAGATTTTAACAAGCATATAAATAGATGAAAAATCCATGTTTTGCAGTACGGTATTAGCCTGCTTGGCACAATAATGCCTTAATGCTGACAGTATAGCCTAGTAACCAGACACGCTTAAGAAATATACGCTTGTAGCATACAGTAACGTTACAGTGCGTGCTCAGAACGTGTCATGCAATGTTTCTCGGCTCGTGGTGAATAAAATCGGATTCAAATTTCTTGTGAGAAAATTTTGTCTCAAAAGTTTGCAACTTAATTTAGTAGGCTAGGTTAGCTGCATTGCAAAAAGCGGCACAGCTGACCTACAGTTACTGTAGGTCAGGCCTAATTGATTTTTTAACTTCTCGAAACTCTGGAATGTATTGTTTAGACTGAAAATGTGTAGGCCTCTATGGCGTGATAGGCTGACAAATAGGCTGAAGCCTAAACCCCAAAACAAATCAAAAATTAGCAGATTAACTATTCTCACGATTTGCGCCTACACGTATGTGCAGCTTACATCGAAACAGTTATTACAGTAATGACGATAGTGTAGGCCTAGTGCTGTAACATTAGAGGAAGTTATAGTGGAGTCAGGTGCATGTAACTAACTGCACGCGATGATGAGATTTACGCTCTAAAATAAAAATAATGCACATCCGAGCCACGTCTAAGTTTTGTGATATTTAATAAGAAAAAGAAAATTCTCATATGAATGCTAGTAGTAATAATATCCTGGGGAGTCTCCAAGTCTATGCTGCCATCAGATTTTATGGCCGTCGAATATCGAATTTTTTGAAGATCACTATAGCCTACCGTTTTGTAGCCTAAAACGTGTCCCTTCAAATTTTCACAAGTCACTTCCCAATCATTTTGGTCTAGCAATAACAATGATTTGTGGCGAAAGTACTTTATGATAGTTAGCCCCCAAAGTTAGTGTCAATATATTATCTTATACAAAATAAATAACATGAATTTAAGTGCCGTGACCCGTTAACATCGGCTGACTTCCAATGCTGTTGTTATTACGCTAGGAGGCGGCCAAGATGGCGGCCGTGTCTACGTTACTGGTTTGTAAGCCATTGCGCTATAGGCCTATCGCCGCTAAATTCGGGAAGCATGCCGCAAAAACCATAAAATCGGTACTGTTTGACTTCTACTCTTTGGAAACATTGATGCTAGCGAGGGATACGTTGTCGAAATGCGGCGAGGAACTCGCAAGCGATAAATGGCCCCATCCGGCGCGCCGTCGTAAGGATAGTTTCGGAAATAGACTCGAAGCTGGTGACCTAATGCTTCGCGCCGAAATTGACAGTCTTCTGGCTATCTGGTCGTTCGTCGACGACAACAAGCTTGTGGAGCGTCTGCCGATCTTCGTCGCCGCCAATCCGGACAACCTGCCCTCGGCGAAGCTCGCCGAGCGAGACCTGCAGGCGATGTGATCAAGTTCAACAACTGGACAAATTAATGATCGATCGGGATAACAACATGGATAACTGCACTAAGGCTATCATGAGTCACAGTGATAGGAACGTTCAAGAGTTTGTGGAATCCATGGGGTTTCGAGTTGTCACATGTAATCTGTTGAAGCCCTTGAAAAATCAGCCTGTTGGTAACATCAGATTTCGAATCGCAATTTTCTCCAAGGATCGTGAAAAAATGTTAAACTCTAGAAATTGGTGTGTGGGCATAAGCATCCGCAAATGAATTTTTAAGCCAAGAGATCAGACAAACAGGCCTATTGAAACTCCTGTTGATAGGCCTGTTGTTACTGATGAGACTACCTCCAGTGATTTGGCACTGGAGAAACTGGCACTGGCTCAAACCAGCCAATGTCGGTCAGTTAAATTATTTTTACTGATGGCTTCTATAAACAAAGTTTTAACTGTTACTAATTTTAAGGCTGTCAGTTTTAAGTTTTAATATGCACAGTCACAGACAAGGCATTTAAATTTTTTTAATTTTATGCAATGATCCTAGCATTGACTGTATAATGCTACGGGAGTCTTGGTGTACTCTAACAAACATACATAAAGTACTGCAAATTTCTCCTCTTTTTTGGGGGTATGGCATTTCTGCCATGTCTAAAATTTTAACAAATGGGTTGTTGAGGGGTCGTCCATTTGGAGGAGTATATGTGCTGATCCGACAAACCTAACATAAAAGTTACTTGTGTGACTGCTGCTGAACGCTTTGTAGTACTGTTAATAGGAAAAGCAATATTAATTAATGTTTATTTTCC
>JAQIWG010003186.1:0-18439 GCA_034695025.1 Chamaedrilus cognettii
CGTGCTGCACCTCACTGCGGCCCAAGCGCTGGAAGCATGGTTTCGTTAACGCGGCAAGTTTGGCACGTCTAAAATGATCAATCTTGTGCAGAAGGAAAATGGGACTGAAAACGTTTTTTGGACAAGGTTTGAAGGCAAGGACACTTTGAGTAGTCTATTCTTACATGCTCTGCACGCTGAAACAGGTGCAGGCTAGCTACAGGCAAAATTACCAGGCTAAGCGAACTGTAGAGAGTTAGTTAACTTGATTTTTTAACTTTTTTCTAAAACAGTCATAACTTTTAAATTAAAAATTATTTTCGCCTAAAATTTCATAGTTTTGTTGCAAATTATATCCTCTCCAATCCAAAAAAATATGAAATCAATATTTTTAATTTTGACTGAGTTATCGCGATATCGCTAGGGTATTATTTTTTTGAACTCACTCTGTACATGTAGAACTACAATGATCAAAATCGCATGTGATTTTACATTTTCTGAATTTTTCTGAGATGGTCGTAAGTTTGAGTGTATTCTAACGTTGGGGTGAGTAGTTAAGACTTCCGTTATCATCCGTTAAGCTGGGTAGATGAGTGGGCTAAAAAAAAAAGGTTTTCAGCGTTATCTAATTTGTGAACGGCCTCCAATTGTGCACTATGATGTGTAGGGGTACGCTAACCGCACGATGGACCAGCAGTCCTGGCGGTCGGTGCTCAACTTCACGGCCCCGACTCACGAGCTGCCTGACGGGGCGGCCACCAACGCTCCGGACTTTGAGAGTATCTCCAACACGCCGCGCATCACCGTGCACTGTCAGTGCTTTTGTCACCGCAAGCAATACTTCCAACTGTCATCAATGCAGTACTTCTATAAAATTCTAAATAAACAAATAGAATTAAAAAGCAAGTAACTGTAAAAATAATATTAGATGTGTAATCTCTCGTTGGTGCTACACGGCAGTCCGACGGTGACAGCAGGCTAGACGCGCACTTTTAACCGGGAGCGCAGAATAGCTGCCAAGCGGAAAAATCGCCAAACGGAATATAAGGGTTATGGTTATGCATAGGATTGTGTTGGGATTAGGGTTAGATAGGGTTAGTTATGGTTTGTTGAGGGTCAGGTTGTTCTTATTCGCGGTTATTCCTCTTTTTACAATCCCATCGATATGTTTTGCACCGATTTGCTTCGTTCATTCAGACTCAGAGTTTTGATCGCTCGACGGATGAAGGAGCATTGATGGTTGGGGGGGGGGCTTACTAACAGTTTGGCCACTTATGGACTTGGCATTTCTAGTCAATCCCAACTATAAACTGTTCAATTACATTACACGCATATTGTTCTGACAATTCATACTGATCAATTTTACAATCCCCGGAGCAGTCGGGTAGCAGAATAATAGCCGCAGGGTCCCAGAATAAGAATAGCCGGATCAGAGTGTGAGAGTACCCGAGTCACAGTGCGAGAGTAGTCGGGTCACAGTGCGAGAGTAGTCGGGTAGGTAGTAGGAATGATCAAACTTCTTGTTCGTAGAGGGACTCGAGTGACAAGGCTCAGTTGAACCAACAAGTTGGCCTATATACGGGGTAGCACAAAATTCTATCTTACACTTTTCACACAACAGTGTTAACGCGTCTCAGAGCGCGTTGTAGTGTATTTAGCGAGGGAATGTTGACGATATCTTGAAGGCATTTTTCTGCCTGGCATTGCTTGAACTTACAAGCGGCCAAAATTTCGTAACGATAATATGATGCCATTTCTAGCAATGATCTACAACATGTTGGAGGTGGGTTCTGCCACTTTGTAATAAATTCAGTCTTAGAGGATAACACTTCAATCCCGCCCGACAGGGGCGTCCCGTCATATGGGCGAGGTCGGGCCATGGCCCGACATTTGAGAAGGTGGCTATGACTTTGAGCATTAGTGGTCCTACCTGACCTGATCCAAAAAAATTAAAGTGGCCCAACCTATAGCTAGTTATAAGTAGAAGGGGCCGACCATTAAGTACAAATGAGTCTGAGCTGTAGTCAGAGAGGGAGTTGTGATTACTGAGGTTGGGGGGGTTTGATTTTCGCAGTAGATAGGGGGGTTGAAAAATTAACTGGGGGGGGTTGACTTTTTTTTGCCAACTTGCCATTTGTAAAACTGCAGAAAAGCAGCTTTTAAAAATTTTTACTGAAAAGAACAGTAAAGTACCAAGTCTCAAAAAACTGTGAGGCCCATTGGCTATAGGTTATTATTATTATTATACAAACGTAGCAATTATGGTAATATGTGTTTGGGGAGTTAGACCTTGTAGTGGGGGAGTTAAAATAAATGAAGTAGGAGGGTTATCATGAACCTCCCTGATCAAAATCGTCCGGTCGGTAGTAGGGGGGTTGACAATTGTGGTGGGAGGGTTCAACCCCCTCAACCTCCCCGGAAAATTCCACCCTGGCTGTAGTTTAGTTGTGTGTGAGCCAAAAAAAATTCTGCCAGCATCCCCCCCTCCCACCTCCCCCCCCCTCCCAGAAAACTCTCCGGTCTGGCCCGACCTTTGGCTCAACCCACGGGACATCACTGCCGCTCTACCAAATCCTAGTTCCAATAATCACTCGGGTTTGCGAAGATCACATTTCTTAAATGATTGAATGTCAAACCAGCCTTCGCATACTCAGTGAGCACATCATATAGGTGTACTAGGGAGCCCCCAGGACAACAAAGTGAACTCGGCCACAATGCGGGTTTAATAAATAAATAACATTATATCATTATAAATAACATGACATAAATAAATAGCAAATGAACAGGCTACCTGGTCACTTCCCTACCCAAGGTGAGTTTGATAACTTTGAAGTCTGATTGATTTGATAATTTAACATGCAGTTTTCAAATTCAAAGCCATTGATTGTAAACAGCTGAAATTAAGTACAACTGCAAAGTCCAACTTCAAGTAATAAACTAAGGACACAATGCAATAATTTGGTAGTAATACTAGTTAGTAGCCACTGTCACCTTGTCATGAGTCACAACCCAACCTCTAAACAAAACAGTAACAGTACTATAGCAGTTAAGTGTTGCTATCGTTATCCAAGTTGGACGACTCTGAGTCTGAGCCTGAATAAGTTTCTTCAACAGCGTCTACGGCAGCACCAGTCGTCCATTTGATGGTTTGCTCGGCGTAGTCGACATTGCTGATCTTGTCCACCAGACGCAAGTTTGAGTGAATGAAAACCAGCTTGTTAACCTAATCAATCATTAATTAAAATCAATGCTTGCAGTAGCAATCAGTCATTATCATTCATTGATTAAATTTATATTCGTTAAATCAGGATAAGTGGAACACAGTGTTTGCTTATTGTGTGGCGGCCTAATGACCTCGGCATCGATAGCTTTCCTGTTTGAACTTTGAAGTTGAACTGTGACTGAAATTGAATTTTCAGCATTAATTGTAGGCCAATGCAGAAAAATTCTTTGCAAGTTTGCTACTCTAATATGGCAAGAAGTAGTACTAGAAAGAGAACAAAAATAGTAAAGTGCGCTCACAGAATTAAGTGCGTTTAAATGCGTGCACTTTTCATCAAACATAAAGTGCGTTTTGCACGTGAGGAACAACTATGGAAAAAAGAGGAGCTAGCTCGATAAAGAAATCATCCGTACGATGAAGAGTGTATCCTTCCGGAATAGTACCGCTTCTTAGGTAGTCTAACGCACGTCAATTATCAATTTCACGCTTTTACACGGTTTTAGAACACAGACAATGCGTAAGGGCTGAGTGAAGGACGAATCTGACTAGATTCGATCAAATTGTCAATCAGACGTTCCATCTCAGCTTTCGTACTCGTTTCTGTATATGCAGCTGCACTACAACCACGAGGTATGTAGAATATAATAATAAGAACTGAAACGCGCATCGCAAAGAGAATACAATAGAACCTCACCGCTCAGACTATAAGCATTTACTACGACAGTTTCCTGGAAAGCCGACGCGGCAAAGCGATAATCTTGCGAACTGTGGTACAATCGATAGGCCTGATGAAGATTCTGTGCAGCCCTAATAACTATAAGCAATGTGAGATACCGCATCGGACGGAACATAGGGCACCGCAGTCATGACATTGTGTTTCATCATGGGCGCAATTACACTCTCAAGTTTCGGGAGGACGGGGGTCGGGATCAGCTCACGAGCGGATCAGGAGGGGGGGGTGGTGCTGACAGACATTTCACAATGTCTAAAAAAGGGAGGTCATAAGAAAAGTTGAGAAGGTCATCATAAAAGTTTGGAAAGTCATCATAAAAGTTGGGGAGGTCATCACAAAAGTTTGGGGGTCATCATAAACGTTGGGATTCTCATAACCCACTCGGCCCCCCCTGTGGTTGCGCCCTCGTGTTCCAAAGTATTTGAAATTCAAAGGTTGAAATTCTACGCCCTTAGAAAATTTTAGTTAGATTTCAAGGTGAAATGCGGCATGGCGAGGCAGGATTTCTTTCTTGTAATCGAAGATCATTCTGCGCGCAGGGGCTCCGGTGATAACGAACGTGGAAGGGCTGAGGCCGTTCGACGAGTACTCAGTCGGGGACCAGCTCGTGTGCGTGGTGGACGCCTCGCCCAGTCCCCTCGTCCACTGGATCAACATGCGCACCGGGCAGCAGTACCAGGGCACCGCGGTGACGGTGAGGCCCGAGTGGGTGGGCGCCACGCAGGTGATGAGGTGTCAGGCGGTTAACGCCATCAACGGCCTCCCGTACACGGAGTATGTCGACATCAGAGTCACAGTCGTGGTACTCTAACTTGTTACACTGCGCTCTTCGACATCTAGTCAAGGCCGTGGCCCGTGGGACTCGAATTTATTGACTTATGTGCAACTATCTTGTTAACAAGTTGACTTACTTGCAACTTTCTGTTCCAATTATTTTGCAAGAGAGGTTACAATTTTTACATTTACTAAATATTATAAACGTTACATAATCGAAACAGAGGGGCATGTTCTTTGCATCACGGCGTAGATCAGAAGTGTAGATAAAGTTGTCGATGGGCAGTGTATATAATGGTGTAGATCAGCAGTCTAGATCAGCATTGATTGATGACTGCGCCCTTGCTGCCCACACACAAGACGCCTGCAGGATATAGTAGATAATTTTGCTGACGCCTGTGACTCGAATGGCTTGAGAATAAGTTTGAAGAAAGCGGCAGCTTGGTACCAACCTGCCCCGGGAAAACCAAATGTTCCACCGGATATTAAAATAAAAACTGTCACGCCTAAAGTGGCTAATAATTTCACTTACCTTGGAAGCGTAGTCTCAACCAATGCCCTCACTGATGAAGAAATGAAAAATCGAACTGCGAAAGCTTCCCAGGAGTATGGTCGCTTGTATAAAAGACTCTGGAACTCGCATGACGTGAGCATTGGAACAAAAATCACAATCTATCGACCAGTGGTGTTAACTACACTACTATTTGGCAGCGAGCCGCGGCCGTAATATAGTAGACATATTAGAGCTCTTGAGCAGTTTCATCAGCGCCACCTGCGACACATTCTGTTAATCAAATAGCAGGACCGAATTAATAAGATCGACGTCTTACAAAGAGCCAATATCCAGAGTGTCGAGGCTATGACAATTGCGTCGTGGCTGCGATGGGTTGGGAATGTAATCAGGATGGATGAGGGTAGGCTGCCACGGAGAGTGCTATACGGCGAGTTTCAGCAAGGAAAACGACACCAGGGAAGCCAGCACTCAAGACGAACACTAAGGCGTGCAGTCTCGCGCCGTCAGTCCGGCGGACGCCGCGTCTCGCCGTCAACGGGGCGGAGCGTGTTCAGATCCATTGTCGGGCCCCGCTCTCTAGTGCACGCAAGAGCGGGGTGTCTCGGCGGAGACGTTCGGGCTATTGAAGAAGGTTCTTGCGCTCGCAGCTAGTACTATTAGTGGATGTTCCCCTGTGTGACGCACAGCGTACGCTGAGCAGCGAGAGCACTGCAGTCAGCACAGTCAGCACGGTCAGCACGGTCAGCACGGTCAGCACGGTCAGCACTACAGTCAGCACGGTGAGCACGGTGTGCACGGATCGCCGTTTCCCGGCAGTAGTACCAGGGCACCCCGGTGACGGTGAGGCCCGAGTGGGTGGGGTCCTCGCAGGTGATGAGGTGTCAGGCGGTTAACGTCATCAACGGCCTCCCGTACACTGCGTACTTGAACATTACCCTCAAGGACGTGGGACTCTTAACTTATTCACTTGAAGGCAACTTTGTGCTTCAGTACCTTGCATAGGGGAGGTTAAAGTGTGACAAATTCTATAAAATATTATAAATGTTACATCAACGAAACATTCGAAGTAGATTTTTTGCGTCAGGGTGTTGATCAGCTGTATATATTGCGGTGCCAATCAGCAGTGTAGATAGCGGTGTAGATCAGCAGTGTATATCAGCAGTGTACATGTAGAGCAGCACTGCACATAACGGTGTGGAATCCTACACCGTTGTATATAGTGCTGCTTTATACTGCTGACATACACCGCTATCTATGTAATGCCCCTTTGCCTCGGGTAGCGGGCCATGAGGGGCCTGTCCGACCCCTGAGGGCTCTGAGCCGTCAGGGTTTCTCCTCCTCGCCCGCGGGCTTTAAGCCGGCGGTGGAGAGGAGGGGGCATGGGGCCGACCGCATGTTTTCCTTCCGGGGCCCTGGGACTGGCCCTGGGAGTTATTTGAGAGGTTGGGGGCCAAGGAACTGAACTGTGGATCCTGAGGGGACTTGGAGTAATACTGTGTTGCTTAATATTGTGCATTGCGACTTTTTTTGTTGACGCTGCATTTAGTGTAATACACAATTACACTAAACGCAATGTTAACAAAAAAGTGCAATTGTAGTTAAGGCATGTTTCTTTTTACTGATTGCATGTTGTGACATTGTTGTGTTTTGCGGTATTGTCCAGCGTTTTCCGGCCTTTCCGGTACTTTCCGGTCACTTTCCGGTCGGAAAGTGTGTTATATAAGGGTGTAAGAGGACAGACTGGGAGCCCAGTTTTAACTGTTACTAGAGTCGTGCTTTGACTGTAGTCGTCGAGAAAACACTGTCGTTGCAATTCTACTACTTGCGGTTTCAAACTGTTCACCTAATTATGTTGCTATTAAAGTATATCTCTTCTGTTCCCTTCTGTCTCAGCTGATTGTCTTGGAAGACTTTATATAAGAAAAAGTGTGGCCTTCCCTATAAGGTAACCTCACGTCGAACCCAGACGTGACGAGAAAATTCGTGCCGAGTATACTGAAAATAAATAGAAGGAAAACGGGTTCAGCACTCGGATACAACATCTACGCTGCTGATCTACACTGCTGATCAGCATATACACAAACCAACAACACCTACATGAAGAAACACAAATTCTCTCAATTGAACAATACCTCAAGCTTCACGCCTCTTTACTAAAACATAAAACACAAGACACCTCACACCACCTACACAGCCTCGTTCAGGCCACAAACCCCCCAGAACAATACGACAGTGTATATTTCAGCAGAGCAACACGTAAATCAACGTAATTTACAAAATCAACACAGATCTAATTACAACAACAACAACAAAACAATTCAACAAAACATAACCACTACCCACACCTCTGCAGTAAAAAAATATCTATACGAAGAGAACCAAGCAAACTCCAGCAACAAGCACCAGACATTCATACATCTGAAGAAACACTGGCACGCAAAGCAAGACGTACCCTTGCACAACTCACAACAGACAAATCCCCTTTACTTATCACATGCAAAAACAAAACTGATTCATCACCACAGTGCCCACTGTGCTCAACAGGCCTAAACACTACACACATCTTGTCAATTGCCCACAAATATATACACCTCTCAAACCCATGGATCTGTGGACAAATCCTGTGGGGGCGGCGGCTCTGCTGGCAATCTGAGAGCCGAGGCTGGTTGGTCCCTGAAGCTGGATGGGGGAATCCGGGCCCGACAATCACGGAATCGGATGGCTTCGCCACCACAACTGCTGATGCACACCGTTATCTACACTGCTGGTCTACACTGCTGATCTACACTGCTGATCTACACTGCTGATCAGCAGTGTGTAGTACTTAATGTAGATGACTACATTTAGATAATTGTTGCTCCTTGGTGCAACGTACACTGTAGGATCATCCAATGATCCTGTCCCGTGTGTGCGCCGCTATGAAATGGATATATTAATCTAAGCACGCCTTCAATAAAAACTCGGAAGCAAAATTTCAATGTTTGTTCAATGTTGAATGTATCACACAGATGGTAGTAAAGAAGCTTCATAACGGATAGAAACTTGTATAACTGTCAATTTGTTCAATTGCGGAAAGTGTTGGTCTGCTCCCAAGATTAAGGCAATGGCTTACGTAGCTTTTAAAAGTATTTTCACATAACCTGGTTTTTATACTGTTTCTGTAGCCTTCTCCTGTACATATTAATTTTATTACCGTTCTGCATTAACTGTCACTGTATGTCATTGTCACTGTATTTCTTTTGTCGTTTGACAAATAAAGTTCATATATTAAGATGCATTTGTGCATGCGTAGGAATATTTGTAGGAATATTTGTGTATGCCTACATGTATCGCTGCGCAAAATTCTTGGATGATTGTTGCTTATAAAGAGTGTTACATCACATGTATCTTTATGCAGGAGCAGGATATTGTAGGCTCACATAACATATAGTCTACACTTTGCAGTGCATATATGCATGCGTTTTGAGCATAGACATCGAGCATGCGTAGCTCTCAAAATTGCTTGATTTTGTTTAGGATGACCGTTTCATCAATGAAAGACAAAATCCAGCAAACGTATGAGACATCAAGTAAGAAACAAACATTTTTTGATAATATAACGCCGACTCGTTTGATAAAGTTAACCTGCATACATATTAGACTATTTCGGTAGAGGGGATTTTCTCCATTGCTATCAATCCCCCAAAGGATGCGATCCGATGTGAAACCTGAGCAATTAGTCAAGCGAGAGCGATGTGAAATTATCGGCACAGTCTCTATCCGTGAGAAACTTGACAGCTGAGGACAGGGATTTATCAAGAATTTTGTAACTGGGAAGGTACACGTAGGTAGTATTGTAGTTACCGGAAGGCACGGGGTGAAAGGGCCCCCCTTGCTACCTGCCTGAGCCCTTTTTGCTACCTCTTAAAAAAGTGGCCGGGGAAGCCTCAAAAAAGGCCCATTTGATACTTTTTCAGAGGGGTCGGGCCCCCCTTGTTATGAAAAATGAACAAGCACAGGTAAGAATGATCTCGAAAATGGAAAAGAGCTGTTATGAATGGCATCAAATCAGAAATGAATGAGCACTGCAAAAAATGGTTAAAAAATGGACAAGCATTGTTTTGGATAGTCTCAAAACAAGTTTCCTTCAAATTAATGGAGTTTGGTCATGCGAGGGAAAAAGTCTTGTGTTACCACCCTCCCCCTCCCCCACCCGCCGGTCACGACTTCTTCAGCTGGGCCCTCCTTGTTGAGTTTTTGAGACCCCCGAGATAGTTAGGGCCCCTCTTGCTTTTTTGGGATAACTACAACTTTGGGTATCAGGGGGGGGGGGGGTAAGGGCGTGGTGTCAAAAGTTGAAAAAAGGGGGTGGTCTTTTGTCTTTCATGAGAAGTTCTTAGAAATCGTGCCAAAGGTCATTATTTTCCTCCCCCAAGATCAAGGCTCACTACCGGGAGGAAGAGGCTGACGGTAAATTTTCTTTATACAGTTCTCTCAAAAATGCTCTTCGCAATGCGCACACAAAATGTTCTTCTAAAAATGTCTTTAAAATCGATTTTCTCACAACTCGCAATTTCAAAATCAATACAAAATGATCCATCATTCCAAGTCCAACCCCCCCCTCCCCTACACCCTTCTACAAGGGGGTGTTCCTGATACTCTACATCCCCCCACGGGGGGGGGGTTCGAAACAAATATTTGGAGGGGGTGTAGCTCAAAAACTGGGAGGGTGTTGGAGGCTGTGGTTGGTGGGGGGATCGGGAGGGTGGAGTGCTGGATAAATCCCTGACTTGGGAGGCCCTGAAGGAAAGCGAAGATTCTTCCAGTGTTTTTTGCGTTGGAGGGGGGGCGGCATTGCTACAAAATTGCAGCAGTAAACTGTTATTCTCACCAATGATTCGTAGAAGTGTGCTCTTATAGTTCTTGACTCTATCTACTTTTCTGCACTTTGCTATGAAAAAAACCCCGTAAATAAAGTGTTGCGAGAGGACAGAAATTTTAAATTTTAAAGGGAGGAAATAGCTTAGCTTTATTTCGATCTGGCACTGTTTCGCTATACTTAGCCCTCCCAAATCAGACGAGGACTTCCATGCATTGCAGCAGCCAGTATGGCCTATCTCGAATATCTACGTCGATGTCGTTGCAGATACATGTGCTATTGAACATCGAGCAATATTTAAGTTCTGTATTTCAATACTTTATTTTTAATTATTTATTTCAATATTTAACTGTAATTATATTTTCAATAAATTAACACCAATTTTATAAATCCATGGCCAGCGCAGTTCCGAGGGCAAAAACATTTATATATATCAATATTTATATATGAATATAATATATAAATGTATTAAAAATAATATATTTCAATACAAAAATATCTTAATATTTAGTTCAATATTTGTTCTGAAGGCATTTTGGACGCTAAATAATTATCCGCAAACAAGTATTTGTAACTTTTGCTCGGGCCTCCATGTCCGATAAATGAACAGTTTTTCATTCAATAAATTTCCGACGAACTATGCCGAGCTACACAACAACTAAAAAGTGAAGAGATGTAAACTTCTGAAGTAAAAAAGTAACGCATTATGATTTCTGATATTTTAATTCACTTTTTAATGCGAATTCATTCAAGAAAACAAATTAGTGGGCCAGAGTCTAAGATGAAAGTTGATTAGGGTTGCACTACGGTTTCGGTAAATGTATATCACTAAAATGAAAAAACGACTTCATAACATTATCCTATGTTTACAATATAAAGCACTTAAAATTTTGTGATAAAGTCTATATCCCTGGATTACCAGGACTAACTTAGAATATAGAAGACAGTAATATCAGAAGATTTTCGATGAATCGGGGGAGCAAGGAAGGGGAGGGTAAGAAGAGGGGGGAAGGGGGAGGGAGGGGGGGGGAGGAGGGGGGGAGGGGGCGGGGTGGCACGGCGGTCAGGGGGAGGGGAGCGCTAAGGGAAATTTTATGGTCTATCTCATATACGCTTATCACTCGACTTATGGCCATTTGATGACATTTGACGCCATGTTGACCGCCATCTTATTTTTTCACGCTCATTACGCTCTCAGGCTGACAATCGACATGCATGCGAATAATGCTAATCGCGATCCAAGAGTCAAGAGTTTCAAAAAGGCACTTTCTCGTTTATTGGGTGCTTACAATTTTTGTCGATATTTTAATGCTGGAGCGGAATAGTCCATGGGCCCTATATAGGCATAGTTTGCTGTTAAATTGTCTTGCAATTATTATTGACATTCGTCTACCTTTTAGATCACAGCAATATGGCTACTTGTGTAAAGATAAACTTATTTGCATTTCATTAACTTAAAGGACCCACGACGTTTAGCGTGATGCGGTGTAATTTTTTTAGCTCATGTAATTTTTTGCTTCAGTGGCCAAGTTGGCGATCTAAGATGTTCTTCCGCCCAGAAGCGATCGAAGCTCGGCGCTTAAGGCAAGACCAAACCGTGTTTGACAAAGGCGAAAACACCCTCAAACTCACACTAAAAGGACTTTTACCCACCTTTTTAAAATTGCTCAACAAATTGCTCGATTGCTCGACAATTGCTCGGTAAAACGATTGCTCGACCATTGCTCGATCAGACCCTATATTGCTCGCAAATCAAGCACTGGCTCAGAAAGTGAGAACGCTTTTTGCGGTGATCATCACAGCTGAGCAGTGTTATAAAACCTAGAAGCGTACAAAAGCGTTGAAACATTGTTGGAGCTCCCTTGTTCCATACATGATCGCACAAGCAATTCTCTCTCTCCGAAATCTATGATCCATTAATTCCCAATTTGGAAACCTTCTAGGTGGGGATTTTTCCAACATATACTAATTTTCAGCTCTACATTTACATGTATAGCCAACATAGCAGAAGGATTTGGAGTAGGCAGGTGTAAATTTCATCGTAAATTCGTAACAGAAACTAAATTGACCCCAATTGGACTGTATCCATGGAAACGTGAAAAGTCTGAGTATCTAAGTTTGGCACAAAGATATCGCACGATTCTATTTTAAAATCCATAACCTTCAACTACTCAACAGAACGCCATGAAACCTACATGTGCACTAATATTGCCAATCGACAATAATATTGATCAATCCACAACAGTTGTGTCATCATTCTTTCGATGAAAACGTTGATAATATATGTATCTTTTATTCACACAAAAGTGTAGTAAACAAGCACATAGAACGTCAAGAAAAAATGAGTAAAAATCAAGAGGTACAATAAAAGTGCAGCCCATGACTATACAGATAGAGAGCATGTTGAAAAATAAACAAACATGTTGACTTATGCAAACATGCACTGTTTACAATCGTAAGCTTTAGCAAAAAAAAAATCATAATCATTGCATTAGTCATTAAATTCTGGGTCGGTCCATTTACACAAACGTTAAATCGAATGTCTACCAACTCTTTTAAACAATTTATAAAAAAATAAGTTTCAAAAATCCAATTGTAGTCCCATTGGCAAGCATCTCATATAAAATTGGCACTGTTGCTATATGTTTCTAAGGAAAGATCCAAAGCATTTTTTAACGAGCATTTGCGTAGGTAGGCATTTTCAAGACTACTTCTTTTTGCTTTTTTGCTCCAGTCTAACGATTCTGCTGTATATAATAATATCGGAACACAAAAGAAAATAAGCATGCATAAAAATTTCAGGGAATCTTTTTTTTACCCGTGCACCCTCTAAAACATTTTCCAATACCGCCATAATTCACATTTTACCATATGATTTGTATTTGCATAATTAATATGATTGTTAAACTAATTCACTTAGGGGAAGCGCGTGCAAATGAAATGCGAGTTAAGCTAGTATTGGTTTGGCGTTAAACGCACGAAAATAATCGCGATAATTATCATAAAAATGATGCACAAACAGCGATGGGCACCGGCAAGGTCTGTCGTTGAGCTTTTTCATCTGGCGTCCAGACGCCAAGACTCGTGCACTTGGCCGTGTGCAGACGCCGTCTTCATTTTCTGGAGTCGCAGCCATGAGTGTACTAACATACATGTACCATGTAATTCAATTAAAGCGACGCCGAGACATCGGAAATCCGGCGTCTGGCGATGCCGATCCGGCGTGCGGTGATGCTGATGCTGATGTACGATTCTTTGACGCCGGGTTTTTTTGGCGTCTGACAAATTTTCTGGCGCCAGACACCCCGCGACGCCAGATGACGGAAGCCCTGGCACCGGCTGTGTGCAATGGGCCCTACTCATCGGATCAAACACACGCTGCGCAATATTTAATTCGCTTCCTTTGAGTTCCATTAGTTGACGTCGCGGTATAATTACGCTATTGATTTTTTCTGTTGATTACAATAACAATATTCTAGTCATAACAAATAGAGCTTAATATAGTCTACCTATTGTGTAAGCATACGTGTATGATGTGATTTATTAAGAGCAGGGGTTGAAATGTCCTTATTAACAATAACAAGCATCTGCTCCCGCAAAGGGCGGTGCGACGAGGGGGGGGGAAGCAAAAGCGGCATTCTCCCCCTTCCCTCCCAACCAGCACTAAAAAATTGCCTTTATGATGATACGCAGCGTAATATGATGATTATTATTATTATTATTATTATTCTCTTCCTTTGAGTTTCATGACAGCTTCTTTAATAGAAAAGCTTCGAACTACATGTGGGCAACGGAAGTATACATGTAAACGTTGGGTAATGGGTAAACAAGCGCTGTTGGGAATGGTCCCAGGGCTCGTGAATTCTACAGGACAAGGGAAAAATATCCGACGGCAGCTTGCCCCCACATTTTTCCTTTGATCCCCCTTTCCTGCTGCGTCAAAACTATCGGGGCCACCACAGGCACCTGCTGTCCTGCCTCCAAGTAGGCCTATAAAATAGTGTAGAGATCGCCAACCAGCACAGTTTTCACTGACGGCTCTTCAGGGCTGACTTTCTCAAGTTCTCGCCCGTTCGACGAACAGCTCAAAATGACGTTCGCTCTCTGCATCCTTATCATGTGTCTCGCTCTCGCCGCTGAGAGAGCTACAGTCGACGCGTATAACATCTTTCCCACATTTAATCACTTTCTCACAAAACGCACAATACGTGTAACAGCGTAGTTTTAAAAAATAATAATGTAATTTTTGATTGCTTTGTAACAGTTTTATTCCTATATTTTTAACGATAAATTTCAATGACTGAATAGATTTTGATGAAAAGGCTCCAGTGCATTTCTGGAAAGTGTGAGCTTACTCCCCTACAGGATCATTTCTAAAATGGCCTAAAACACCCATTGTTAAAATTTAAACTTGTTCAGCTCTCTGTTTCTTCAATGATATAAGAAACTTGCTTAGAATAAAGTTGTAAATAGAGATATTAGCTTCACAACAAGACGAACAGCATGCTCCTAATGTAAGTGATTCTTGAGTTACAGCTCTTTATATTATGTCAGCCTATATGTGTGATATCCGCCAAGTCCGTCGGAGCCCAATTCGCATAATTTCCAGCAACAATGATTGCATGAACTTCGTTTCCTTACTAGAGATGCCACAAAGTGCCTACAAGAAAATTTGCGGACAAGGATGAAAGCTTTCGAATGAGAGCAATACACGCACGCTTCTAGTTTCAGTGGCTCGAGAGATACACACCTTTGCGTCAGAGCTCTTTACCACACGTCAAACATCCGCAAAACTCCATAAAATCCATATTTCGACTAATTTTGAGAGAGAATTTTCCCTTACTCGGTTTCTTCTTCAATAAATACATTGACATTGCCTAAAATCAGGGCTGTACACAAGGGTAAAATCTTTACAAGGGGACAAGGAGCATGCATCTAATGCCTGTCGTTCCTAAATGTATGGCAGCATGCCATAGTCCTACATAGCGACAAATTGTTGTTTCGTGTCACAGAATCCTACAATTTCTTAAATTGCCAACTAAAATGACTCGTAAATAATGTTTCTTGAATAAATATGCTAAGAAGGCTTGGAACCAAAGTTGCAGACAAGGTTCAGAGATTTTCAATAAGAACGATGGGCCTAGCATGAATTTAGTGTCATTGTTTACATTGATATGTGCTTTTTATGCTTTATTGCTACCAAATTATGTAATATGGGTTTATGAATATATAGGCCTAGCCCAGCCTCTATCTGCAGGCTGGTAAAAACATAGGCCTACATTGTAGCTTAATCGTATGCGGATATGAAGAGAAGGGCCGAAGATCGGATTAGCTGATTTGGACACCAAGGACCTGCCATGTGGCTGAACCCTGAAGAGAGAGCGCATACTAAGTTTTGAAATTACTTACTACTGTAGGGTCATAGACCTAAATGTTAGAACATTATACTGTCAACAGCCATAGGATTATAGCATAAGCGCAACCAATGGACGGGGTGAGGTGTGTTGACCCCCCAACTTTTGGGGTTACCTCTCCATTTTGTGTGTTTTCCATAATAAATTTGAACCCAATGCGACCCCGGCCTCCCCAACGTTTGTAAAGATATCTTAAGTTTCAAGCGTTTTTTTAAATTTAAAAATAAAAACGAATGAAGGGTGAGAGGCGGAGGGGTTTCAGGCTCTTTTTCTTGTAAAAGGAGATGTTTTTGTAAAACGAAAATCCGTTAGCACCCCCCACCCCCCCCCGCTCGCGAGTTTGGACCTTAACCTCCTCAACCCTCAGATCGTGGTTGAACCTATGGCCTATGCTCTCTTGTTGCAGAATTCCTTTTGCTTGAATTTGCTTCAGAATACCGTGCTCTCGAATGAACTGCCAGAACGGCGGCACGTTCAACGTCCGCTCGTGTTTATGCAATTGCAAACCAGGCTATGCGGGATACGTTTGCGACAGTAAGTACTTTACACCATAACCTTAGTATCAAATTCAACTTTACGTACTCTATCCTAAGAGACAATTATTTGCAGTGCTGACATCTTTAAATAATCTCTGCCAGGAGTGCACAGCGTGCCTCAAAATATCTGTAGCCGCCGGGAACGGACCGACGCTACCATGCAAAATCTTTTATTTACTATCAGAGTAGAACACAACGAAAAAATATAAACTTAGATAAACGTAAAGTGTAAGTACGAGCTAAATTACAACGCAAACACACAGTTGTTGTTGTTTTGGCCCCTTGCGGGGGAAAGGTGATGCCCCATTTCACCAGCTGATGGACGCTGGTGGTTCCAACTGTATCTGGTAGGCATCGTAGGAACACTTGTGGCTGACGAATTTAAACCACTCTTGCCAAAGGGTGCACGAAGTGACTCTAAATCTTTGCCGCGGCCGGGATTCGAATCGGTAATTGCTGCACTCGTAATCCGAGACGGCTACTTAGACCACTCGGCCACAACGCTTCTCCTGCCTTATGGTGGCAGCAGGGGCAGGGCTGCCGGGCACAGTTTAATGTGATGTCCGGGCAAAACGCAGTATTATCACGAGATAGAGTTCACATAGCTCACAAAATAGTCATTGATAATACTAGACGAGTCAATCACTAACGGCGGCATTGAGAAGCTGTCAAAAGCAGCTAGCGTGACAGTTTCTTCTGGCCCGATATATCACAAATAGCTCTCAATATTGAACAAGGAAGGACACAATTTCAGTGATTCCGAAGAATAAATTCCGTGCATTGCAACAACATATTCCACTGGCGAATAGCGAATGCAGAGCAAAATTAATTGATATAAAATATATCATAGCCGGTGTAAAATTGGCACTGAGTAAATATCTTAGCATCGAAGGCTTTAAGTAGCATTTTCATAAAAATGTTAACGAAGGCTTTAAGTTGCATTTTCATAAAGATGCTAATTTTCATGCTCTGCTCCAAGCCTGATTTTCACACTTTTTTTATATTCAAATTTCATACTCTGCTCCCTATTAATGTAATGCAATATAAACGCGCAATTGGGGGAAACTGTGGCATGCTAAACCCCCCAAGGATAATTTGAGTTTGTACAAAATAAGTAGGCAACACTTATTTAGCCCCAACTATATCTATAATAATGCCACTCCATACGTGTACGTATAATGTATTTCCATTTCATATTGAATGATAATTTCATTCTCAAGTCAAATAACTATGAAAAAAATATGTCCGTAAAAAGCAAAAAAGTGAAAGATCTCGTTCGTCTCCTCCGACAGTCGGGTAAAATGCACCGCGCGAATGGGGTAATATGCATTCCACGCTAGCTAGTTGTAAGCTTATCAGATATGTAGCAAGCCTACACTATGACACTACACCCTCCACTCAAAACTTGCCACAGTAAGATCGACGATTTAAAAAAAAAATCCCATTCATACCGTGGCATAGCTAGCATAGCGTTATAAAAAAACTGCCTGAACCGTATTGTTGAAAACACAGTACAAAAAAACTCATACAATGGACATGAGTATCAGATGCAACATGAGATAATTCTACAGGGTGGTATACATTTACATGTATACATACAGGGTGGGCTAAAAACGGACTCTCCATTGTTTTTAATGCATCATTTTTACCATTTTTATCGAACGATGACCAAATTTTGCGCAGATAAATACCTATCTGCAGTCAACGTTCTTGCTAAGTTTGATATGATCCTGTCAATTTGTTCCAAAGTTATGAGGTCTTGAAATAGACTTGTCTGATTTTTTGGTGAAAAATGAAACAAACTGACGTTTTCGGGGATACAGAACACAACTTTTTCTCATGATGATCAGAGTTTGCACACATAAATAACCGTCAATTGCTAATGTCGTTGTCAAATTTTGTTCAATTTTGTAACATAGTTCAAAGTAATGAAAGAAATAAAAAGTTAAGTACGACGCGGATATTTGCTTGTCCGCGTCGTGCTTTAAAATTAGCTGTTGCTTTATTTACAAATTCTTTGGCTAAGCCAGAAAGTAGCTTTTCAGTTTTGGCAATGTTTTGAAAGTCAGTTTCCTTACTGAGCGATCATATTCATATAGGCATTTACACCGTGTCCCGATGAAAATGACCACACTTTAAACTTGTCATAACTCGGTGAAAACTTATCAGATTGGTCTAAAACTTTATACACAGCAACTGTAGCCATATCTACAGCAACATAGAAAATTATAGAACAATTCGCACAATTTTGGAAAAATTATGGCTGTTTTAAAAAAGTGAGGGAAAAAAATGTTTTCAACATTAGTTGCTGCCTAATGTGTGCCTACTGTCAAGTTACAAACAAGCAGTCCAGAAATTTAGTCACAGCTGATGTTCGTAGCCTCCTCATTGTTCGCGTACACATGACA